>CM041778.1:350542050-350663908 GCA_023374045.1 Limonium bicolor
CCATGTGTCGTACTATCTCACGGTCGAAGAGCTCTGCTAGCTTCGCCACTTTCCAGGTGTCCTTCATCGGAATGAATCGGGCCACCTTGGTCAGTCGGTCAACAACGACCCAAATCATATTTAAACCTCCCCGGTAGGCGGAAGCCCAACAACGAAGTCCATGGAAATATCATGGAACTTCCATTCAGGAACGGGCATCGGCTGTACCATGCCACCAGGACGACGGTGCTCAAACTTGACCTTCTGGCAAGTGAGACACCTAACAACATAGTCTGTCACATCTTTCTTCATCGGTCCACCAGAAATATCTCTTCATACTCTTGTACATCTTTGAAGCTCCGGGGGTGAATAGAAGAGAACAGTGTGATTCACTCAGTATGCGCTCCTTCAGCTCAGCGCTACTTCGTGGAATACAAAGTCGGCCATTCAGCCTGATCAAGTCATCATCATGAAGTCGAAAATCATACTTTTGGCTCTCGAATGTGCCGTCAACAAGCTTCTGTTTGATCTCTTGCATGTACTGATCTGACATCTGAGCACTCCGCACCTCTTCAACCAAGCTAGAGTGAGAGATAAGCGAATGGAGAGAGTGTGCTCGGCGACTCAATGCATCAGCTACAATGTTTGCTTTACCTTCCTTGTACTGAAGGTTAATATCGTAATCAGTAAGGAATTCAACCCATCTTCTTTGCCTCATGTTCAACTCCTTCTGAGTGAACAGGTATTTCAAACTCTTATGATCTGAATAAATAGTCACATTCACTCCATACAAATGGTGTCGCCATATCTTCAGTGCGAAGACAATGGCACCCAATTCTAATCGTGTGTAGGATATTTTCTTCATGTCGCTTCAACTGTCGGGAGGCGTAAGCCACGACCTTCCCGTGTTGCATCAAAACACAACCCATTCCTTTACCTGACGCATCGCAGTACACCTCAAAACCATCAGTGTCCTCTGGTATAGTAAGAACTGGTGCAGAAGTCAAAGCATCCTTGAGACTCTGAATGAGCTCTCACAATCAACTGTCCACTCAAACGGTGCATCCTTCTTCATTAAGGATGTCAACGGTTTCGAAACACTAGAAAAATTCGTCACAAACCTCCGATAATAACCTGCCAGACCGAGGAAGCTTCGAATGTCGGTAACCATCTTTGGTCTAGGCCAGGTGCGCACAGCATCAATCTTGGCCGGATCCACAGCGATCCCGGCCTCAGAAATAACATGACCAAGAAAAGAGACTTGGTCCAACCAAAATTCACACTTCGAGAACTTCGCATAAAGCTGGTTCTCTCTCAACGTCTGCAATACACTCCTCAGGTGAGTTTCATGCTCAACCTTGGACTTAGAGTAAATAAGAATATCATCGATGAAGACAACTACTGACTTATCCAACTGATCTCGAAACAAACGATTCATCAAGTCCATAAACTTTGCCGGTGCATTAGATAAACCAAACGGCATGACCGTGAATTCATAGTGTCCATATCTGGTTCGGAATGCGGTCTTCTCAATGTCACTGTCTCTGATAGCAATCTGATGGTAACCCGATCGCAGATCGATCTTAGAGAACACAGATGCACCTCTCAGCTGATCAAACAAATCATCGATACGTGGCAATGGGTACGGTTCTTCACCGTACAGCATTCAGCTCTGTAATCGATGCAGAGGCGGAGACTCCCATCCTTTTTCTTCACAAAAAGGACTGGTGCTCCCCATGGTGAAACGCTAGGGCGGATAAATCCCTTGTCTAGTAGGTCTCGCAGCTGCTCTTTGAGCTCTGTCATCTCAGCTGGAGCCATACGGTAGGGCGCCTTCGCTATAGGTCCGGTGCCCGGCACCAAATCAATCTCAAACTCAACTGCCCGTGTGGGCGGCATGCCCGGGAGCTCCTTAGGAAAGACATCAGGAAACTCCGACACAACCGGCACATCTGGGCTAAACTCAGGGTCTCTCTCTATGTCCTGAACATAGTAGAGGTATACATCACTCTTCCTTCTGATCTCATGATACAGGGCCATGGCGGAGATGATCTGTGTCGAAGGCTCCCTGGGCCTCTAGCGGTATGAAATGGTAACCCCGGACGGACTTCGAAGAAGCAGACGGTGCTCGGCACATAGGATTCTGCCCTTGTACCGCTCCAACCAGTTCATCCGCAATTACATCAAAACCAAGTCCTCGAACTCTATCAAGTCGATCGGGAACTCTTCTTTCTTAATTCGTACAACAACATCTCGGTGGTAGCGGGTACACCTGATCCGCTCTTTCGACGGGAGAGTGGCTAGAAAGTCTTGCATCTCTTCACCGTCTAACCCCAGCCTCTTCGCAAAAGATAGCGAGATAAAAGTGTGTGAGGCTCCGGAGTCGAACAAGACCGTGGCGTCCACGCCATTGACTGGGAAGGTACCGGTGAGGATGGTGCTGCTCTTGCCGGCCTCTGCCTCATTGCAGACACTCAGTATACCTCCCGTCCCGAGTGCACATCCTAATTTATTTCAGAAACTTATAAGTATAACGGTAATAACACGGGTGGTTTACTCAAGAAATCATCACTGCTTTATTCATAAAACTCCTCTTCACATCATAATGGTATTACATTGGCTACATCGCTCGATAACTTAGCATACTTAATGCATCACATACTTAACATACAACTGACTTCACACTTACATGGTTACACATAACTTCAAAACTGTCTAAAGGTTAAGTTCAAACGTCCAGGCTTCATGTGTGTGGCATTGATTATTGTCGGAGGTGCCGTATTCAATTTGATCTTCTTGATGCCATGATACAGCATCCTCGACTGCCCACCCATGATTAACACATCACCAGACTCCAATACTAGCTTCCTTGCGAGGTCCGCACGCTTCTGCTCGCCATACATAAACACTGCGGTATCACCAATGGACCAAGACACCACGGGCACTCCCTTACTAAGAGACTCGGGTGTCTCGTCCTTGTCTTGGTGTAAACCCAATCTTCCACCTTTCTGGTAGAAATTGACAATACATAAATCTGCCTTGATACTTAGAATTTGTTCTGATTCAACTTGCTGAGCAATTCTCACGGTGTGGTTAACAACCGTAAGGAATTCCTCAGGTATACCTGGTATGGTAGCTCCATCTTCAGCTCGTGTGTCTTGATATGACTTGGTGTAAGGGTTCCAATCCTTGCCCATGCACATCATCTTTAAATTCATTTTCGCCCCACTTGGGTATTCGGGTGTGTAGAAACCTCCTGGTGCTGCTCCAAGCTCGTTGCATCGTCGAATGATATGGATTTGTGCTTTGGGTGTCAAGTATCCTTTTAATAATATCATACCTGGTTGGATGACCTGACACTATTCTGTCTGATAGTCGGCGATGTCGACGGTGGTATCTCCGGGGTTCGGTGTGGGTGGGATTGGATAGCAAATATTGAAAGTTCCTAAGGTTTAGAATTCCCTAATTTAGGTGGTTTTCATATTATACTTTAACTCTTTTACTTATGTGGTATACATTTAGACCCACTAACACACATGCATGGAAATGCGGTAAGCAATCGCTTATCTCACTTAACGGTTTTAAGGGGTACCTGGTCTAGAAGACGATCCTGGTGCCTCTGACCGGTCCACCATGTTCAAGGCAGCCTTGCCTGCTCCCGGCCCCTTCCCCTTCTGGGACTCGGTATTCCCTTGCCCTGAGGATGGCTGATAGGTAGCTTTCGGGCCTTCGGTGGTCGCAGTGGCCTTACCCTTCCATTGCCCTTAGGCCTATAGTTTCTGCCATCAGGGTTATTGTAGCACTCGAAGTCACGGTGCCCCAGCTTCTTGCAGTAGTGACACTGCACATCATTCTCTTTGCAATCCTTGCCGGGATGGTCACCTTTGCACCACTTACAGAAGTAGTGGCGCTCCGGTCAGAGCCCGTACTGGCTGCTATCACAACACATAATCAATACACACTTTACAACTTATCAACACACATTTAAACCCGATTTAAATTCAAGTGGTTACCCTTCATAGGCTGAGAGCGTAAGGGCTTAGCCGCATAGGCGTATGTGAGCTTCAGCGGCTCCTCAGCGGTGGTGGACTGGGCTTGGCCCTTGCCACCCTGTTGCTGGTCCTTCTGGTGCTGAGGGTATGGTTTCCTCTTCTTCCCTCCTTGGTACCCTTGCGAGCCTTGGCCCTCGCTCGTGACCTTGCGCTTATGCGCGTTCTCCTCGTCCCTCAGACGGACGGTGATCTCCACCTTAGCAGCGGCATGATAGCACTCCTGAAGTATCAAGGTGTTAGTCATGCCCCGCACACATTTACACACTCACATACAACATAACTCGTTCACACTTAGGCATTATTGAAGATACCTGCAAGGTATTGTACTCGGCTGGCCCCATACCGTAGCGTAGGCGGTGGCTCAACCCACTGTAGAAACGGTTCACTAAGACCCGGTTCGAGTAACCAAGGTCGGGTAGAAGATGAACAAGGTCGGTGAAGGCGGTGTAGTAGTCGTCCACCGTCATTTTGTCCCCTTGCTTTAAACTGTCAAGCTCCAGGCGCTTTGCCTCTTGTACATGCACTGGGTAGTACTTAGCTTGTAGTAATGTCGTGTACTGTTCCCATCCAAACTCCGGATCGGCCACCTTCTCGGCCCGTACAAGTTTCCACCAATTCCTAGCCGAACCCTTCAAGTAATACGCAGCAAGACGGACCTTGGCATCAGCAGGAACGGCCAAAGTCTAGTAGGCGGTCTCAAGCTCCGAGATATACGCCTCTAGTTTGGAAGGGTCGGTCTCCCCTTTGAAAGACGGGGGCCTCAAGTCGGCCAACGCTTTCACCCAATTAGTCTCGCATGGCTGTGGTGGTGGTGGTGGTGGTTCAGGCTGATCCTGACCAACGGGCTGTTGCTGCCCTTGCTGCACCGCGGTTACTATTTGAGGTATCACTTGGGCCAGGGCGGCCGCCACGGCTTCGGCCATCATCTGTGCGGTAGGGTTATCCCCCGTGTCTCCTGGACCAGGCCCTCCGCGGCCTCGTCCTCGTGGTCGCCCTGCCATCTGAATATATATATGAGAGCACATTAGTATTGTGCTTACAAACTTATCTTATCACATGTTTATAACGTCCTTTGGACGACAAGGTTTAAATTCCTAACTCGGTATATTCCTAGGCTCGGTAATCGGTAATCAGAGCGATACTTCGCTCTGATACCACTTTTTGTAACACCCCATCAATAACCTTCACACTTAATCAATAATCGCAGCGGAAATCATAACTTAACCATATACCAAAAAGGGGCGGTGTTACACACCGTTAGCCACCCACGTGGCTAACAAGGCTGTTACTTACAATGTATCGGTCTGATTACGAGAATGCCGAGCATAATTACAATCTTACAAAAATCACCTATCCAAAAGAATGACAATATACCGAGTGTAACTGTTCAAAAATCACTAACTAGCTTTACATCCACCAAAAGTAAACGACGAGTGTACAAACACTACTCGGGTTCAACATCCAAAAATAACAAAATATCAACAACCTAGGATCTAAAGCCATTCTGCTTCCTCGGTCCCCATCCTGCAAATAAACATAGCCCCCAAAGGGGGTCAGCAACCTTTTACTGGCATGGTTAACGTGCAGCCCGCTGACTACCGGGATACACGCAACTATTTGTCATGATAACATGGCGTTGATTTTATCGTACAACATGTATATACATAACAAGAATTATTGTAAGACAATAACAACACATACATGGTGAAAACAATTCACTTTAGGTAACAACCAACATGGTTAGTCAACTTGTAAGCCTAGAGGATGACTTCACCCTCATGTTAAGCTTAACACATGACTCATTACTGTTTTGTTAGTCAAATGAATAACTTATCTTAAAAGATGAGACGGGTGTAGTTACCCGTACACATCAACACATAATTTCCCCCTAGCCCGAGTGGAAGTCAGGTAGGCAAGCTTTGGCTAAGCTAATGGGAGGTCGAATTCCCAAGAAAGGAAAACTACCCTAACATAAGGAGAGAGCCGAATCTGATACAGATGTCGACACCCATACATACACGCGTGACCGGAACGACCGGATTCCTCACTCCCCCGGTTAGCACTCGTTAGAAGTCCCACGATGGGAGCTTAACATAACCTCACACAAATAAGTGGTTAAGTCCAGTTAGACATACAAGGGAAGTAAGGCACAATTCAGCAACACACGTCACAACTAAACACACATAGCCGGGTTAGAACGCTCCGTAAGTTGGGAAGCGTTATTACCGGATACCGTTCTCTTACGTTCCTAGCTTTGGTCATCTAACAGTTAGCACGCATTCGAGGTTACCGGTATCGATTCATACACGTCACATTAATAGTAAGAACTGTAAACTCGTTTCATGATTTAATCTTACAAGGTCATAAACACTCAGAAAAACAAAACAACACAAGCCGGTGTAAACCGGTAGGCAACAGACTGCAAGAAAACCATACCTTGGTCCTTGCCGCTCTAGTGTTCCACCGTACGTTGTTCCTAAACACGATTGATAACGTCGGTTAATTAATTTACTTAACTTCGAGCTTTACTAAGTATTTTACATGGTTATATGACATGTTTAAATACCTAAACTTACCATAGATTACCTTCATTATACCCCCTAGGGTTAACTACATTTGTCACTTTCTTTTCATTTTTTTTGTAGGTTCTGGTCTGTCCGACCCACCGTCCGACCCACCTCTGGGTCGGACCCTTCCAGTACCCTTGGGTCTGAAAAACTTCTATTGTCTGACCCATGTCCGACCCAACAGCCTGGGTCGGACCATTACAGAAACATTTCCGGCGTTTAATTCTCTCCCGTCCGACCATGTCCGACTCAGCCATCTGGGTCGGACCATTAAGAAGCTTCACGGGTGACCAAACAGAGGCCGTCCGACCCAACTGTGGGTCGGACCCCTGGGTCGGACGCCTCCAGAATCTTCTAAAATTGTCAAATTTTTTTCCAAACTTCTCCACAAGCCTCCTAAGGTGTTTTAACATCATTAGGCACACTAAAACCTTCCTATACCCCCTTCCAAATTCATTTACAAGTTCATTACCAAATTCCTTAAATACTCTCTCAAAACACTTGTAGCTCACTAGTTTGCTCCCACCTAGAAATGCATTTAGACCCTTAAATTTCTACACAAATTTTGACATGATTCCCCATAATTTTTACTGCTCCCACTCATCTTTTAAACCCACTAAAACACGCCAACCATCAATCATATCCAAGACACCAAAACACACTTAAAATTCACCATTTATACACAATAGCCTCAATATTCATAAACTTAAAAACTTGGCTCTTAGGCCCTTAAACAACATTAAATTAAACACTGAATTTCCTCATATTATTAGTAGCAACACCTGCATTTCACTGAGCATTTATATTTGCACTAAGATAAAACATCAAGTCCTTAAAACACCACATAGCTTAAGGTAAGTTATTTACTTGGATTTCTTTCAACTCTCTCCTCCTCACTTCTTGTTCCACAACCGATTTCCAATGGGATTTATTGCTACATAATGACCAAATACATAGATGGTAATGAGCATCAAGAATTTAATGAAGCTCTTACAACAACCCTAAAACAAGAGGGTGTTTTTAAACATGAAAGTCAAGAGATTTACCTTCCACTTCACAATGGCTCCTAGTAACAAAGATGGGCAATCTCCAGCACTTAATGAGGCTTCAAAATGAGGATAAACAAGGAGCAAAACTGGGCTCAAACAGGCCAAAAATCGGCCAAGGCAGATGAAGAAAAGAGGGGTTTTCGAGTGTTTCTACCTTAAAATAACAAGGAGATGATGGCTTCAGAATATGAAGCTTTCTCTTCAAAATGTGGTAACCCATGGAAATGAAATATGGAGTTTTGAAATTTCGAAAGGTGGAAAATAATCCCCAAGATGAGGGAGGATTGTTTGTAAAAATTTCTTGATTTGGAGCTAGGATGATGGAGTTACAAGAGAGGAAGTTGGGCTTTTCTTGGCTGGCAAATCGCCATTGGAGGGGCAGATGAGAAGAAGAGAAGAGAGCTGGGTGAGGGAGAAAGAAACGTGTGAATGAAGAGAATGAGGGGAGAGAGAGAGAGGAGTGAGAGGAACTAAAGTAGGTAGTATTTTATTTTTGGTATTTTAGTAAATAAGTAGAATTGATAAGTAGAGAAGGAGAGGGGGTTGCCTCACGTGAGACAAAAGGAGGGGGGGAGAAAAGTCTAATTTTTTTTGTAAGTATAGGTGAGGTGGCACATGGTCATTTAGCAGATAACTGCAGACGTTATATCGTGAGTGGTTAAACTGGTGTAAAATTAAAAGAAAAGAAATTAAAAACTCAAAATAAACGTCGGGCTGCAAACAAATCCCGGTCGCTAGTATAGTGAAATGTAAGCGACCGGATGTCGAACCGTGGGACTAATGTACATATAATAGTACCTAAGCGTGTCACAGGAGGGGGGATTAATTGACTTTAATATGAATTAAAAGAAAAGATAAAATAAACTAAGTTAACAGATAAATTAAATGGAACTCTGGGTCAGGTTATTATAATCTGCATAATTAAGCTATCTCTCTAGTTTAATAATTTGGCAAGGTTCCTGTTATTTCTTAAGGTCTAAGTCATAGACTCAAAAGAACTCGTTTACCTGAAAATGCAAGGTTCTAATCAAGGTTCAAGCAAAATGCCTGTAAACGGCAGAGGAGTATTGAGGAATTACATTTGCAACTGAATACTAACTTATTAAATCATAACAAGTTTCCTCCAGTTTTACGTCTTAATTAACCTATCTATTTATCGCCGGTCTGATCAAAATAGATTTAGTAAAGCAGTTTAATAAACTCATGACATTTATTAAAAAGGTGCGAGATAACCTTAAAGCGTAACAAACTGTATTTAAATAAACCAGTAGAAATATTGCACAATTAATACAAACACATAATAACCATTCCCCGAGTATAAATATTCTAGCCTAACCTATTAAATAGATAAACAGAAACAAGAGTAATAGAAATCATCTGTAATCACTCCAGCTCGCTCTGCTATTTTGTATACGTAGGGCTAGAGGTGGATATGGTGGACTGTAAAATAAATAAAATGGAGAAGGCGGGAGAAGAGAAATGAGATGGCGTGAGGTGAAGTGGAAGTTGGGTCGTGGATGGATTGATGGTGTCTATTTTGAGGAGAAGGCTCGTGGGTTTATATAGAGAAAGGAAGAGGCAGCAGAGGAAAATGAAGATAACAGACACGTGATGGATTGAGGCGGTGGAAGAAGCTGGATAAGATTTGCAGACTGATTGATCATTTATTGCAGGGGACAGAACGTGTGCAGAGTAGATGGATAATTGCAGACAGTGGACGAGTGGACGAGTTGCAGAAGTCGGCGAAGACAAGTCGACGGACGAAGTCGACGCGAAGAAGAAAACTGGCGCGACTGACTAACTGCTGCTGTCCGCCTCATGTCCGCCTGATAACAGGCGGTTGCAAATGCTGGTGTCCGCCAATATAGAGGCGGTAGCCTCTCTACCTTGTCCGCCTCGAATGAGGCGGTAGCCTCTTGTCTCGCCTCTCTACCTTGTCCGCCTGTAGTCAGGCGGTTGCTAACACTCACGTCCGCCTGCTTTCAAGCGGTTGAAGGTGTCTCATGTCCGCCTGCTTAGGGGCGGTTACACCTTGTCTCTTGTCCGCCTGTTTTCACGACGTACAGGCTTATTTTTCTAAATTCTTTTGACCGGCTCTAGATTCTTCGTTTGGACTCCGTTTTCTGAGCCGTTTGCGTCTATGTGTTCATCTCTTCGTCTACTTTACTTCCAGCTTGGTTTTCCTCATTTAAACCAATAAATTTGTGAGATAATAATAAAACATAAACTAGAGGAAAACTAACCGAAGTGGAGAAATGAGCAAGAAAAGTGCTAATATAATATAGAAATACACCTATAAATCATGCTCATTTGGACACTTATCACACCCCCACACTTATCTTTTGCTTGTCCTCAAGCAAAACCACGTACCCAAGTAAGTAGGGAATGCTCAATACTAACAAATATTATTATGAAGGGTAGGATAAACATGATCTTTTAAACTTATTGAGGAGTGTGAAAAATTAACTGCTGGTGGCATAGGTGTGCTCAGGGTAAAAAAAATATAGAGTTTCGGGGTATGATCTAAGGTACTTCAATGTTTCTTTTTTAGGTGACTCTGAGAACTTTTACCATGGCCACTTCTCTCAAGAACGGGCATGAGGAGAAACAAAAGGAAAAATAGATTCATGCATTTGTTTCACTTTTGCATAAGGGATGAGAAAATGTAGGCATAACGCCTTTGTATTTAAGAACACTCAACTCTCTTGTTGGTTACCAATGGTGTCTCGCAAGTCCCTTATTATTTTGTATTTTTCTTTTTTTTTCTTTCTCTTTTTTTAACAGAAAAGCACCCCTTAGCAATCCCTAAGAGAGAAGACAGAAAGAAACCCTGAGCAATAAAATCCAACCATTTGCAATTATTTGGTCACACCGCATATAAAATGCTCCTCAAAAGTAATCAAAATTTTAAAATTTGTACCATTTATCCCACAATTCATAACAGTATTATTCTTAAAGAACACACCCACATATAAAAAGGGTCCACGATATTGAATTGGACAAACGAAAGATAAGCAGAGAGATTAACATTTAAGCACAAATTGTCACCGAAAAGGGCACACCCCCCACACTTAAATTGAACAATGTCCTCATTGTTCACCAGAAAAACAAGGGAAGGTTTCAGAAGACCTTTTCGGTAAGTAATAAAATAGAGATAACACAAAGACCACAAATAAACATTTAAGCACATAAACGCTCCTCTGCAGTTTTTATTAAATAAAAGCATAATTAAAGAAACTGGTACTCCCCTGATATTATTTTTGCTAGTTGTTTAAGGTATTCCCCACACTTGAGCTTCACCTCAATAGCGTAGCTTGGTTGCAGTGTAGACATGATTTTGCACCTGCATAAGACACTAGAAGCAACCATACTACAAACGGGGTTAAAAGTTAGCAAAAACAAAATTTAAAGAGAACCTGAAAATTAAAAGAGCATAAAAGCAAAATTAAATAAAAGTACATCCGAGTTGCCTCCCGGGAAGCTGCCCTTCTTTAACGTCTTTGGCTAGACGCCTGCTTTGTTATCCTGGATCAAAACAAAACGTTACCTCGGCATATAAAATAAGAAAATTAATACTCCACAAAATCTGGTGTTTGAGGAGGTACTGCCGGGAACGTAGTTCTAATAGAAGACCCGGTGGTGATATTTTTTCTTCCTCAAATTGGAGGATGTAAACATCATCCTGTTGTAGGTGAGGCTTGTAGAAAGGACGCTGATTGATATCATCTTCAGAGAAAGTTAATTCTTTGAAGGTGATAGTAGCGTTTTGTTTGGATATCTTGGCAGGAGGTGATGGCAATTCCTTCTCTTCATTCTCGAGGATGTAAATATCCTCATCTTCTGGATAGAGCACAGAGAAGGATGGAAACTGGCGGTAGGCGATTGTAGAGGAAAGAGAGTAACTTACATCCGTAGTGGGGTGTTGTTCTATCTCATGAACTATTTCGCTCTTTGGTTGCTGTTTTTGTTGAGCGAGTCTCTCCAGGTAATCTGGTTGATCTTCTAACCAGAGTTGTTCTTGGAATATGAGACAATCCTCATAATCATGAGCTCCCCCACATACGGAGCAGCAATAAATAACAAAATCTTCTTCGAACACCTGTTCCATTTGCCACGTATAGATTTTTTTTTTTTGTGTTTTTGTAAATAAAACAAAACTACTAAAACAGATTAGAAAATAAAATAATTAGAAACAAACATAATAATAATATAAACAAAATATAAAAGATAATTAATAAACAACAAACAAAATAAAATAGACAAAATATTCTAATATAACAAGTGATAATCCGGGGCTTAGGGACTAGAATAAACTAGTCCCCGGCAACGGCGCCATTTTGCAGACGTTATATCGTGAGTGGTTAAACTGGTGTAAAATTAAAAGAAAAGAAATTAAAAACTCAAAATAAACGTCGGGCTGCAAACAAATCCCGGTCGCAGTAAGTAGTATAGTGAAATGTAAGCGACCGGATGTCGAACCGTGGGGACTAATGTACATATAATAGTACCTAAGCGTGTCACAGGAGGGGGGATTATTAATGACTTGTAATATGAAAAAAAGAAAAGATAAAAAAACTAAGTTAACAGATAAATTAAAGGAACTCTGGGTCAGGTTATTATAATCGTATATTAAGCTATCTCTACTAGTTATAATTTGGCAAGGTTTGTATTTTCTTAAGGTCTAAGTCATAGACTCAAAAGAACTCGTTTACCTGAAAATGCAAGGTTCTAATCAAGGTTCAAGCAAAATGCCTGTAAACGGCAGAGGAGTATTGAGGAATTACATTTGCAACTGAATACTAACTTATTAAATCATAACAAGTTTCCTCCAGTTTTACGTCTTAATTAACCTATCTATTTATCACCGGTATGATCAAAATAGATTTAGTAAAGCAGTTAATAAACTCATGACATTTATTAAAAAGGTGCGAGATAACCTTAAAGCGTAACAAACTGTATTTAAATAAACCAGTAGAAATATTGCACAATTAATACAAACACATAATAACCATTCCCCGAGTATAAATATTCTAGCCTAACATATTAAATAGATAAACAGAAACAAGAGTAATAGAAATCATCTGTAATCACTCCAGCTCGCTCTGCTATTTTGTATACGTAGGGCTAGAGGTGGATATGGTGGACTGTAAAATAAATAAAATGGAGAAGGCGGGAGAAGAGAAATGAGATGGCGTGAGGTGAAGTGGAAGTTGGGTCGTGGATGGATTGATGGGTGTCTATTTTGAGGAGAAGGCTCGTGGGTTTATATAGAGAAAGGAAGAGGCAGCAGAGGAAAATGAAGATAACAGACACGTGATGGATTGAGGCGGTGGAAGAAGCTGGATAAGATTTGCAGACTGATTGATCATTTATGCAGGGGACAGAACGTGTGCAGAGTAGATGGATAATTGCAGACAGTGGACGAGTGGACGAGTTGCAGAAGTCGGCGAAGACAAGTCGACGGACGAAGTCGACGCGAAGAAGAAAAACTGGCGCGACTGACTAACTGCTGTGTCCGCCTCATGTCCGCCTGATAACAGGCGGTTGCAAATGCTGGTGTCGCCAATATAGAGGCGTAGCCTCTCTACCTTGTCGCCTCGAATGAGGCGGTAGCCTCTTGTCTCGCCTCTCTACCTTGTCCGCCTGTAGTCAGGCGGTTGCATATCTCTCGTCTGCCTGCTAGGGGCGGTTGTACACTCACGTCCGCCTGCTTTCAAGCGGTTGAAGGTGTCTCATGTCCGCCTGCTTAGGGGCGGTTACACCTTGTCTCTTGTCCGCCTGTTTTCACGACGTACAGGCTATTTCTTCTACGAATTTTGACCGGCTCTAGATTCTTCGTTTGGACTCCGTTTTCTGAGCCGTTTGCGTCTATGTGTTCGTCTCTTCGTCTACTACTTCCAGCTTGGTTTTCCTCATGTTAAACCAATAAATTTGTGAGATAATATATAAAACATAAACTAGAGGAAAACTAACCGAAGTGGAGAAATGAGCAAGAAAAGTGCTAATATAATATATGAAATACACCTATAAATCATGCTCATTTGGACACTTATAAATAACACCCGTTAGTTCCCGAACTGTCAGTTTTAACAGTCCGGGTCCGGTTTCTGAATTTTTGTTTTATTTATTTTGTGGTCCTAGACCTTGACTAATATTTAATTTAGAGCATATGATTGACCATAAATTTTTATTAGTCCTTTAAACCCGTTTAAAATTACATTTCCGGGTTTCTCGAAAAAACGTGCTTTAAAGCTCGTTTTGCATTTTAATCCACTATTTGGATCTGTTTCCTTCGGGAATTTTTCCCACATGTTTTTAATGGCTAAATAAGCCTTAGAATATAATAATTATATTTTAACTAACGTATTAAGGTTTGGGGTATTTCACGTTAGGCTGTTGGTCTATTTCGTTGTGATCTTTTAGGGTTTTGGTTTTAGGTGGTGAGGAGATAGTGGAGGAGGGTGGGGTTGCAGATGTTGTGGGACTGGGGTGGGTTGTTGGGGATTTTTGGGTGAGGGTTAGATGGTTGTGGGTAGGTTCGTCGGGATTTATCTGGTTTGGCTTTGTCGGGGACGGTGGTTTGGCTGGCGGATGGATGACTTGGAGTGGTGTTATTTCCTCGGCGTCAGTTTCAAGAACCTCAGTTGGGGCTGCAGATGTTGGTGGGTTACGGGGATGTAGTATGGGTGGAATGTGGTGGTGTAGCGGTTTTTGTGCGAGAGGGGTGGCGGTTTTTGTGGGAGAATGTGTGGTGGTGGTGGTGGCCGTGGGTGGATTTGGGGTGGCCATTGACTGAAGGTAGGCTTGTAGACGAATCGGATCTTGGAAAATTTCAGCTGGGATATTGACACCGTTGAAGTTAATGCCCGCCTGTAACATCCCTACCGCTAATACCGACATTACTGTCCAATTACTTCCTACTTACATACCTTCGCAGCGGATACTTACTTACACAACGGTGGGTGATACAATGTCGTCATCCACCCACGTGACTAACAAGGCTTATTACTACTACTTACAGCATCGGTCTGATGGACCGGAATATCCGAGTACTACACAACTACTATACATACTCCCATTACCAACCGAGTATTACAATTCTCCAATCAATTCAATACTCCAAATACATTACTTTACAACACACCGAGTTTACTAAGATCCAAATACAAATACAATAAATCCTTCAAGTTTACACATACTCACTAAGAGTTTAACATCTACCCATTCCTCACAACTACATACTTGTAATTTACATGATGGTGTACCCCTTGGTACACTACTACATACTAGGCTACAAGCCTTTTTTTGACTCTCTACTCACTACAATTCATCCTAGCTATCTAAGCGTAGTCGCCGGTCTCTTACTGTGACCATCTCTGCTTCGGTACCTGCACACTAAAAACGTTGCCCCTAGGGGCTCAGCTTACGCTGCATATGACTTCCGCATACCCCGCGTGCTAGCGAGGGTACGCCGACCACTTGGTCGAATACATGCAATTCATTTTACAATACATACATACATGCTTCATTCATAATGCTACAATGCTACACAAGGAATACATACATACACTTCAATACATACAAGGTAGACCATACCAGCCAACCGATACTTACTTACCTTTTTCCGAGATACGCATACACAATTCATACATAATACATACACAATACACAATACTTGTTAGCTCCATTTGTCCACCCGGGTTAATCGGGTGGAGAATACTCTTTTACTCGGGGTCAGTGACTTACACCAGCCAAGATCGTTACTAATACAATACTTTACTTACTTACTACTTACTCAAGTCAAGTCGTCGGGATCTCCGGCCCGGGGACTACATTGTCCCACCACCGGGATTTACTTGGCTCACTAATCGATGATGCTACCCATTTAAGGGGTTTGGGCCGTGGAAAAGTTTAAGAACCAGGAATCGAATCCAACCTCTTGTGTCTCCTCATCCTCACGCGTGGCCGAAACTATATCGGACTTCTACTCATTCCAATTTACTCAATACTTACGTTAGGAGTTAGGTAGTTAGGAATTAGTAGAAGTCATTCACATCCAAGCCACACAATGATTCAATACTCCCATACACCTACATACAAGGTATAATACATTACACAAATACACTACAAGGTACATACACACTTCATCATCATCCATTCATTTCATGAATTATACAAACTAAATGTTCAAGACAAATATATCAAGAACAATTTAAACAAGCACAAGTAAGTGCAATATAGTCCTATTCATGCATTTATCTTATTTAGGTGATCAAATAAGCACACAAATCGGGGTAACCAGGTTAGGATACAGAGCATGAAAAAATCATACCTTTCACTGTTGACTTTGGACTCACCAACTCATCTTCGGTGTTCAACTATTCGAATCCTAGCATATACATAGATTCGGGTGGTTAATTATCTATAGTTAGCCTTACTCATTACTTTCCCTACTGTTTCCCAATTCATACTTACTAACTCTTTGTTGCTTAAATACATTTACTTATGTTACTTACTTAAAATTATTCTCTAAGCTTGTTTAGGGCCTTAATGACCATTAGACATCACTAATCATGTCTTAATTACCTTATACTATCATTACCCTAACTTAGATTAGCTTTAAAACACTTTCTAGCAAGTTTTTACATTGGTCCGGGTTTGTGTCCGGGGTTACGAACCCGGACCAATCACGGATTTCACATTCTGGTGTATTTTTCATGTGGTCCGGGTTTGTGTACAGGGATACAAACCCGGACCAACCCTTGTTAAGCCTTTCTGGTGCGTTTTTGCTATGGTCCAGGTTTGTGTACCGATTTGCAAACCCGGACCAACCCTGGAACTGTCAAAATTTATAGTTTTGAACCAGTTTTGAACCCCTAATGCACCTCTAATCATTTCCTAATCATTCCACATGTTTCCTACATGTTTAAACACCTTCAAACATGCTCTAAACCTCTTCAAAACATTTGTTCAATCCTTACTCAGCTTCTTACTCAAATTCTACAAACTTTCATTCTTACTGTTACATTTTGCACGCTAATGTTTTTCCTAACTTCCTCTTGATGGTTTACACTTAGTTATAACTCCATTTGACCATTCCTCATTCATCCTAAACAAATGCAATCACCATACCAAAATTCATGCCTTACTCCTAAAGCCTTAAATCTTCTTTATTTCTTAAAACTCTTAAGGCACTTAAACTAATTCCTTTTGCTACAGATTTTGCCTTCCTCCGTTACCATTCAATTCACCCT
The DNA here is from genome assembly GCA_023374045.1 of Limonium bicolor. Lineage (NCBI taxonomy): Eukaryota > Viridiplantae > Streptophyta > Magnoliopsida > Caryophyllales > Plumbaginaceae > Limonium > Limonium bicolor. The sequence goes on from CM041778.1 coordinate 350,558,952, forward strand.
CCACCAATGCTACTCCTAGCATTATAAATACCTTATCTTACCACCCTAGTTCTTTCCATTACTTAAATCCTCTTCTAAATCTGTTACAAAGTGGTTAATCACTCACAACTTCTACCAAGTCACACATCATTCTACACACTATAACACAATATTTTTCCTGCACATACACATACATTACCCAAGCTTTTAAACATCTTCTAAAGCTTCAAAACTGTTACATTCTCTTCCTCATTACACCACAACATACTTACTACTCATTACCATATACTTTACACAATTTCTAATACTCAAAATCTGTTACACTAAACAATACAAAACCAACTCAAGGTAAGAGCATTTACCTTGTAATTTTAGTTTCTCCTTCTTGCTTTCCCTTTCCTTCCTACCTTTCCTTCTTGTTCTCGGTTTCAAATGGAGTTCACACTCCAATGCTACAGCCCATACCAATACACATCAACTACTTAGCATTCATTCTCAACTAACCCTAGAATTTAGATGTTTTTAGGGTTTAGAAAGAGGCATTACCTTCCAACCAATGAGTGAGGTCCTTGGTTAGCAAGTGAGTGAGATTTCTAGCCCAAGGAAAAAGCCAAAACCGGCTGGAATACAAGGGACAAGACAAGGGTTCAACATGAATTTTCGTTTTGCCAACAAGGGCTAGAAAAAGATGAATTTTCAAGATTATTTTTACCTCAAAACGTCAAGAAGAAGGAGGAGCTTCCAATGGTGGTCTCAAACCTTAAAATGGAGAATACCCATGGAGATGAAAGTGGGTGTTTTCGATTTTTGAAAGGAGGAAGGTGTTCTCCTTGATGAGAGGATTCCATTGGTATAATTTTTGTGTGATTTGGAGTTAGTTTGGGTGCTCAACAATAGGAGAGAAGGAGAGAGTTGTGTGGGGGTTTACAAATCTCCATTATCGGCTGCTTGAGGAGGAAGGAGGAAGAAAAACCAGAGAAGGAGGGAGTGCATTACGTGAGGGAGTGAGGGGGTAGAGGAGAGAGAGTGTATAAAGTAACTTATTTACTTTTTGCTTTTGTTTACCCTTTTTGTCTTTTGCAAATAATAGAGAATTAAGAGTGTGAGAGGGGGAGTGCAATCGGCTCACACACTGCACACACTCACATTTTTATTTTTATTTTCAATAGTGGACACACTAGTTTTGTTTATTTACACTCTCACCCCACAACTTCCCGTTTTTGACAGTTTTTACTATCTTCTCGTTTAATTGATTTTATTGGTTCTAGACCTTCATTAATGTTTATTAATGACTGTTTGGTTGACCAAAATTTTTACGAGTCTATTTGACCCGCTTAAAGTCGCGTTTTCCCGGTTTCCTCGAAAAACACGCTTTAAAGTTCCTTTGTGGTTTTAATCCATTTTAAGGCTCCGTTTTCTCCGGGAATCGTTCCCTTATATTATTTTGGCATTATTAAGCCTTAAGAATCCATATAATACTCTAACCGAGGTCTCGTACCTCCTATGGTTATTTAACGCTTATTTAGCGTTTTTCGCTTTTTAAGCGTTTCTTACTTTCTTTTGGATTTATTTTTCCTCACCAATATTATTTAGGCGTTATTAGGCCCTTAAATACGTATTAGAATAATCTTAATCCCTATATTTAAGTTTGGGGTATTTCAATCTACCCCCCTTAAGAACTTTGTCCTCAAAGTTGTTCGAGGTTATAAAATTACTATACTTACTCATTTATACTTGTCTAATACTAAAGCCATACATTCCTCCTCCTTACAATTCCCAAATTCGTTACTCAAGGTTTCTACATTCCATACCATACAAATGTACCCTCATTACTTCAATCCGCATTACATCCAACCCTCTGGTTCCACATTACAAGGTTTATACATACATACAGTGCAAAGCTATCCCAAAAGCCATGCAATACACATACAATCCCGCAGGCACTCAGGTCATCTAGACACAGGACTCCTCTATGTCCCGCTGCCCTTGGAATAATACAATATGATAAACTACTATCTTCTCCGGTATAGGCTTCTCACAAATCCTCCAGTCTAATGGAAATTCTTTCACAACTACTAATTAGAAATTTTCTAGAACACACAACTCCAAATTCCCATTTATATTCATTACTTCTATCCTATGCGTGATTCTTGTGACCACTTAAGGGGAGCTTCAAGAATCATTCGACCCTGATGTGATCAGCATCAGTGTTGAACTATCTTTCCACTCCAATTTGTGTTCGGTTTCCCTTGATCTGATCAGGATCAAGTTTGACTTCCCACATCAGTTTCAAACAAACAGATAATTCAATTATGTCCATTTTCTATCTTTTACTCTTCTAGTCATAATTACAAATTCATACAACTCCAAAGGATGAAATTCAGTCCATCAATCATTCTCAATCTACTTCCTAAATACTTTACTTCGAGATTCAATGCATATGGTTCATTTCATCGACTTTTGCTACTTTCCTCCATTACTCTCCATTATCTCAAACATTTTAACTAAGAATTACAATACTTGTAGAATTTAGTCGTCCTCAATTTTCTTCCAATGACCTACCTAAGAATACACTACTTATGAGCTCCGTTCATCAACTTACTCTCAATCATTTCGTAATACTTCTTCAAAGGATACAATACCTGTGGAGCTCCATCCACTACTCATTCTCAATTCCTCCAACCAATCACCTAGGGGACTCAATTTCCTCTAGGTTCTACATCGGTTTTGTACTGACTCATGTTATGGTATTTGCATCTCTCGTGACTAATTACCACAATTACAATATGAATGAATACGTATGTTTATTTAACATTGGTACCAATCATCAATTCGATTCTCATTTGTGTTATGCACATTATAGTTTATGTGTTTTATTCATAAAACTTACATTAAGCGGTTTTCGCTATACCCCCTTAAAAGAGATTACGCCCACGTAATCTACCATATGTTACTATTATTGAACATTGGTTTACTCAATTTGGGCAATCTGAAGCAGTTTAGCTTCACTACGGTTTATTATATAATGTACTCTGGTCAAAGGGTCTTAACCATACTAATGGTTTAGTCCTTGTATCAAGAATTCCTATATGAGTTTATTTAACTCATAATTAATTCGGTTCTAGCCTATCAGGCTTCAAGGCATTAATAGCCATTCTATTATACTTACTAGGTACATTAATCTCCTAGCTAGAGCCCACTAGCTTCTGCTGCGCGACCCTGATAACTTGGGTTACTCGCCTTCATGTTATCCTTAATGTGCTATACATCACCTTTTTATCCCTCTATTGTGGGAATAATGTTTATTAAGCAAGTGTGGTATTCTTTTATAGTGCTTGGACTCGATGGGTTTAGATTTATAACCAGCTCTCTGGCAATCTATTATACATACTATTCATACTCTCACAATTATTCGCTGAGTTCCTCCGACTTATTGTCGGGCGAGGTTAAGTCACTACTTAGTTGTAGTGCTTCCTCTGTTGTCAATAGCTTCTGAATTATACCAGTTTCTCTGGTTCAGTAGAAGTGTTCTTTACTTGTACGACCTTGCATTTTCTATGCGTCGGTCCTTGTGGCTCTCTTAAGTCTCCTTTCACCTTTTATTCCGATGGAATTCACATCTTGTGATTGTTCGTGTGCTTTACACTCTTCGTGCTTCTTTAGCCTTAGGCCGCACGGTTTGTTGCTAAGCTTGCTTAACTGGCTTATGCCATGTTCGTTGGTGAAAAGAAGGGTCTACTACGATTTACATTTTCCGTATTCCTAGCTATCCCATTAGATCCTTAGCTGCACAAGTGCAATACCAAAACACTCAGTCATACAGAGTGCAGAGGCGTAAACGCTTGGCAGTAAATCACTTATGTGATAGGAATGAATATTTCTGTCTGTCATCTCATACTTACTACTCCGTATCATTGTCTAACTACTTCCTCATAGCGGTCGCTTGTTGCGCACCGTATTCTTACTCATTATACAACATCGTTTTTACGGTCTCCGTTACTGTGGTAGCTTATCTTTACTCATTGCCATTGTCGTTGGCACCATTTCCTTATGGTGTGAATACACCGAGGATTTCCTCTATTTGGGTGAATGTTACTATCTTCCCAAGGTGAAGATGTTTTATTTCAATTTCGGTTTTATGTGTAGGTTAGCTTACCTCACATTATTTCCTCATTTATGGTATAATTTGCCAAATATCTTGGTTGACAATGGATGAAGTAATTTATCGGGTTACAAGCTCTCTTGAGCGTTGGTCATTCGTGGTGTGCAATGTGCATTCACATTGATTATTTTTGACAATTACTGTCTCCCAGTGCTGAGCATTGGTTATAGGCTCTAGCTGTGCAGTTTTATTTTGTGTGTACATCACCGGGACATCCCAAGAAACTTCAAGGGTCTACTGGTCCCGTTCTCCAATTGGAGAGTAATTTATTACTGATAAATGAAATTTCTTGTTGAGGGGTGTGTCTCCACTCATAAGTCTCATGACCAGGTGACTATGTTAGTATTCATACAATGATTCACCATATGTTTGGTTGCGTATGGAGTATACTTGCTCCTTCGAGTCTCTATGCGCTTTAAGCGTTGTGCTTTTACCGTCCAAAGCCTCTTGTAGGCGTAGTGGTTTGGAAATCTCATTTCCTTGTTCAATTGTCTCTCGGCAATAATTAATGCACAAGATTTGTTGTTATTGTAGATGGAAGCCTCTTCCTAAGGGTTCACATCATCACCGCATTGGTGGTTTTCGGTTAACGAGAGGTACCTTCCCTCGGGTTTCTCGTAGTGTCCAAGTGGACTAGGCCAATGTTGGCATTGTTACGATTCTTATGCCTCTGTGCTACCATTGCTACAGAAGGCATGAAGAGCAATTAGAAGCTCCATCAACTGTATACTAGACTGATGCTCTAGTGACAGTGACACTGAGATAGCCATTACTCCAAGCCACTCATGATATTGAGCTCAAATTGGGTGGTTCAGTTGTCGATCTGTTTGTCGTATGAAGCAATATCTTTTGCCAGTCCTGTTAGTAATTGGTGTGGGTTTTCCAACCGTTTATGTTTACATAACGTATTTGGTTTATGGCTTTTAAGCCAAATTGCTGCGAGCTATGCTCTTTGCAAGCTGCTAATACAGGTTTCCATTCCTTGTATACCCCATAGGTTGGAGGTATTACTGGGCTCCATGGCAAGTCGTGGCATCACGCTTCCGTTCATGAGAGACCCTTTAGGCAATCTGGTGTTAATCAGTCCCTTCTTGCAGTTGAGGGTATTTCCTGTTAAGTGAAATCCCTTCAGTGTCCTAACCGAGTATGCATTCCAGCTTCGTGCTTTTATCATGACGCCTTGCTCGACTGTTGTTATTCCAGACACCCTTCAAGGATTGCCCTTGGGTGTTGTTAGATTACGCCGTTACATCCGGCTAATGTTCATGATGTGTTGTGTTTACTATACCGGCTTATGGTATCGTATCTGAGCTACCCCCCTTTAGGGTTATAACGTCTCCCGCTCTTGGGTAGACTGTTTTCACTTTCTCCTAGCATTTTAGACTAGGTTATAATCCTCTCCAATGATGGATTATACTTTGTGGTAATCTTGTGATTGCCCTTGGGAGCTCTGTCCCGTTTGTTGCACATCGTTGTGTTCACATTAGGCATTTGCCTTACTGTGTTCAGGCTGGTTATCCCCTCCAGCTGTCATGTATTTGCTTGAAGTCTTGAGATATATCCAATGTCTATACTTACTAGTCTGCGCTCATGCACTTCTTAGTCCTCACTCCTTGTCTTCAGATGGATTCTTTGAGTCCTTTATACTCATTACTTAGCTGAGTTCCTTCTCCTTGATCGTCTGGGGTGTCCAGCTGTTCTGCTTTGAACTTACTCATGGTCCGTAGAACGGAGTTGACTACCACCCGTGTTTCGTACACTACATGTATACATACGTGGGGTACCTTGTTGATACGTTACCACTTACCTGACTATTGTCAGGCCCGCAAGCTCCTTCGGAGTGCGGTCGTCCCACATCCCGTAATTGGGTACACCCGTAGTGTTCGTCACACGCCTAGGTGAAGTATTCTGTTGTCAACTCCTCTTGTATCATTCCATGATACTCACCGTAATTCTGTTGGTTTGGTTTTGAAAATCCAAGGTTTAAAAGAAAGGTTGTGGTTTTTGAAAGAAAGATTTTGGGTTTTAAAATTGTAGTTCGGTGTAAAAGAAGTTCTTCATGGCATAGCCATGTTTGAGGTCTTGACCAAGTCCAGCTTCTTGCTGACTAGTATGTTCTTTAGTGCAATGGTCAGGCCGTCAGGCCCTTCCAAGGTTTATTTCTTCAAGTTTTTTGGATGTATGATCATGTAGTTGCTTCATTGCTGTCACAGTACATTACTATGTACCTGCGGTGCGTTAGAGTTCCTCTACATGTTCCTGTTCTTACTGCACTTGCTGTGGCAAGTGCGTGGTACTGGTGGTTTTGGGTAAACCTATACGGGTCATGGTATGGTTTCCACTCGTATTTGGGTAGTCTTGTTGACTCTTCCCTTGATCTTATTGATCTAGGTTTGGGATACTCGATCCTTTAGGTAACTTCTCAGTGATCTTGACATGGCTGTCGTTGATCGGGGTACTCCTCCAATCCTTGGAGATCCTTCTTCATTTGCCGTGTGTTTTCTTTGTGGCTCGTTCCCACACATTTGTTGTGGTTACTGAGCCTTAGCTTGTTTAGGCACTACTCCTGTAGTCCTATCGGATTATATCCGGTGAATGTTCTTGTAGCTGTCTAAGCTATGTTGGCCAGGTATTGTAACCTTCTTGGCGTTGTAGGTTTGGAGTTAACCACTACTGACTATGTCCTTAGTCAGTCAGCATACCGTTGGTGGTATTACTTAGCTGTTACTGTCCCGTAGACTTGTGTCTCGGGTTTTGTTTTTGTTCCTTTTACCGCTCTATTGCACAATTAGTGCTTCTTTTCCTATTGCTGGTTGTCTAGCCAGGTTCTGCGACTGCTAGGCATGTCGCCCCATGCTGTTGTAAGTTACAGTCTTCTTATGATTGGAGTGCTCATTCTACTGCTATTAAGTACGGGTATTGTTGTTCATCCGGGAACCACCTCCGGGACTTCCAATTCTTGGAGTCTGCTGTATGTCGGTTCTTGTTTACTTGTATGATTATTTCACAACTGCCAGATTGGTTTTCCCGAGTGTGAGAGGACTTTCCTTCTCTCTGGCGTTCTTTCCCAAGTTATACAATGGGTTTGTGGAGGGCGGGTCTGATATTGTAGGTATCCGGTACTCACCGGTGGTCCTAACTAGTGTACCTCTAACACTATCACTCAGCTCTTAGCCCTAACCTTCTAATTCCTAACTCGGTATTTCCTAAACTCGGTATTTCCAGTCATCAGAGCGAAGTACCGTCCAATTACTTCCTACTTACATACCTTCGCAGCGGATACTTACTTACACAACGGTGGGTGATACAATGTCGTCATCCACCCACGTGACTAACAAGGCTTACTACTACTACTTACAGCATCAGTCTGATGGACCGGAATATCCGAGTACTACACAACTACTATACATACTCCCATTACCAACCGAGTATTACAATTCTCCAATCAATTCAATACTCCAAATACATTACTTTACAACACACCGAGTTTACTAAGATCCAAATACAAATACAATAGATCCTTCAAGTTTACACATACTCACTAAGAGCTTAACATCTACCCATTCCTCATAACTACATACTTGTAATTTACATGATGGTGTACCCCTTGGTACACTACTACATACTAGGCTACAAGCCTTTTTTTTACTCTCTACTCACTACAATTCATCCTAGCTATCTAAGCGTAGTCGCCGGTCTCTTACTGTGACCATCTCTGCTTCGGTACCTGCACACTAAAAGCGTTGCCCTAGGGGCTCAGCTTACGCTGCATATGACTTCCGCATACCCCGCGTGCTAGCGAGGGTACGCCGACCACTTGGTCGAATACATGCAATTCATTTTACAATACATACATACATATATGCTTCATTCATAATGCTACAATGCTACACAAGGAATACATACATACACTTCAATACATACAAGGTAGACCATACCAGCCAACCGATACTTACTTACCTTTTTCCGAGATACGCATACACAATTCATACATAATACATACACAATACACAATACTTGTTAGCTCCATTTTTCCACCCGGGTTAATCGGGTGGAGATTACTCTTTTACTCGGGGTCAGTGACTTACACCAGCCAAGACCGTTACTAATACAATACTTTACTTACTTACTACTTACTCAAGTCAAGTCGTCGGGACCTCCGGCCCGAGGACTACACCGTCCCACCACCGGGATTTACTTGGCTCACTAATCCATGATGCTACCCATTTAAGGGGTTTGGGCCGTGGAAAAGTTTAAGAACCAGGAATCGGATCCAACCTCTTGTGTCTCCTCATCCTCACGCGTGGCCGAAACTATATCGGACTTCTACTCATTCCAATTTACTCAATACTTACATTAGGAGTTAGGTAGTTAGGAATTAGTAGAAGTCATTCACATCCAAGCCACACAATGATTCAATACTCCCATACACATACATACAAGGTATAATACATTACACAAATACACTACAAGGTACATACACACTTCATCATCATCCATTCATTTCATGAATTATACAAACTAAATGTTCAAGACAAATATATCAAGAACAATTTAAACAAGCACAAGTAAGTGCAATATAGTCCGATTCATGCATTTATCTTATTTAGGTGATCAAATAAGCACACAAATCGGGGTAACCAGGTTAGGACACAGAGCATGAAGAAATCATACCTTTCACCGTTGACTTTGGACTCACCGACTCCTCTTCGGTGTTCAACTATTCGAATCCTAGCATATACATAGATTCGGGTGGTTAATTATCTATAGTTAGCCTTACTCATTACTTTCCCTACTGTTTCCCAATTCATACTTACTAACTCTTTGTTGCTTAAATACATTTACTTATGTTACTTACTTAAAATTATTCTCTAAGCTTGTTTAGGGCCTTAATGACCATTAGACATCACTAATCATGTCTTAATTACCTTATACTATCATTACCCTACCTTAGATTAGCTTTAAAACACTTTCTGGCAAGTTTTACATTGGTCCGGGTTTGTGTTCGGGGTTACAAACCCGGACCAATCACGGATTTCACATGCTGGTGTATTTTTCATGTGGTCCGGGTTTGTGTACCGGGATACAAACCCGGACCAACCCCTGTTAAGCCTTTCTGGTGTGTTTTTGCTATGGTCCGGGTTTTTGTACCGATTTGCAAACCCGGACTAACCCTGGAACTGTCAAAATTTACAGTTTTTGACCAGTTTTGAACCCCTAATGCACCTCTAATCATTTCCTAATCATTCCACATGTTTAAACACCTTCAAACATGCTCTAAAACTCTTCAAAACATTTGTTCAATCCTTACTCAACTTCTTACTCAAATTCTACAAACTTTCATTATTACTGTTACATTTTGCACACTAATGTTTTTCCTAACTTCCTCTTGATGGTTTACACTTAGTTCTAACTCCATTTGACCATTCCTCATTCATCCTAGACAAATGCAATCACCATACCAAAGTTCATGCCTTACTCCTAAAGCCTTAAATCTTATTTATTTCTTAAAACTCCTAAGGCACTTAAACTAATTCCTTTTGCTACAGATTTTGCCTTCCTCCTTTACCATTCAATTCACCCTCCACCAATGCTACTCCTAGCATTATAAATACCTTATCTTACCACCCTAGTTCTTTCCATTACTTAAATCCTCTTCTAAATCTGTTACAAAGAGGTTAATCACTGATAAGTGTCTAAATGAGCATGTTTTATGGGTGTATTTCATATATTATATCAGCACTTTTCTGCTCATTTCTCACTTATCGTATGTTTTTTCTCTAGTTTATGTTTTATTGGTTGTCTTACAGATTTATTGGTTTAAACATGAGAAAAAGCCAAGCTAGAAGCAAAGAACATGAAGAGACGAACGCATAGCCGCAGACGGTTCGAAAAACGGAGTCCAAACGAATAATCTAGAGCCAGTCAAAGTTGGCATACCCCCGAGACTTCAACACCAGCTTGGTCCGGGACTTATGTCCTTGCCTGCACTATGGTCTGGGACCAGACTCCTGCAAGAAGTCCCGGACCACATGTAATCTTAGAACCGAGGACTTTGCCTGCATTATGGTTCGGGACCTAACTCTTGCCCAAGTCCCGGACCACATGTAATTTTAAAACCGAGAAGATTTGCTTGCATTATGGTCCGGGACCTAACTCTTGCCCAAGTCCCGGACCAATTTCAGTGATGTACGCACGCGGACTGCAAGCGGACTCCAGGCGGACAAGAGACGCCGCTAGTCTTCTTCTTCGCGACGCGTTGTTCTGCAAATGGATTCTGCTATCCATCTACTCCCGCACCGCCTACCTTAAATCGCTCACGCGTCGGCTCTGTCCCCTGCATTAAATGAAGCAATCAGTCTGCAATCAGTGCTCAATCAATGCTCTTCTTCATCTGCAATCAAATTCGTACGGATCAATCCTCTTCCAATCCTCTATATAAACTCAGCACCATAACTGCACAAAACACACCACGCACGACGGGAGTCTGAAGAATATTCTCACCACACTCATCCATTCGCTTCCACTTATTTTCCTCCCGTAACACCACATCATTCCACACTCACGCAGTAACAAAAGAAATAGAAGAGCAGCAGTACGAGCGAGAGCAGACCAGTTCTTCCTCTGAATTAATGTCAAAATCTGTCTGTGCTTTCTTCTTATCTCCGTTAATGTCTGAGTAATTCTCTTTTGTATCCTAGGATGGGGGTTTGATTTCTAATATTACGTAAATTAATATTTATCGCCTGTCTCTCTTATTTTAACTTGTTTTAATTCCTTTCAACTAATATTGCTAAATGCTTTGCGCGACAAACGACTGCATTTATTTGGTAACTATCAACATATGATTTTGAGATAGTCTAGGTACCACAAAGGAATTAATCTTAGTATTTACACTCCGGACTGAGCAGGAAAATATTAAGGCTATTATTAAGAGTTCGTAACTGACAATTATTAACTCTAATAGACAATAAATAATTGAGACATGGTTAAAATATGTTTAAGTAATTTAGGAAATTCCCCCGCTATCCTAGGATACATTTTTCCATCCACATCAATTAATTCACCTTTTTACTGTTTTTATTATATTTGCACTGATCAAACAACAAATCAAGCTTGCCTCCGGCTAAACCCATTTTTACAGTTTTTAAGTAACTACCAAGACTAGGATAAATTGAACAATCTCCCTGTGGATACGACACTTGTTTTACTAACTACGACCGGGATTTGTTTGCAGCCCGACGTTTATAATTTGAGTTTTTAATTTCTTTTCTTTTAATTTTACACCAGTTTAACCACTCAGAAAATAACCTTCTGCAATCACTCACAACTTCTACCAAGTCACACATCATTCTACACACTATAACACAATATTTTTCCTGCACATACACATACATTACCCAAGCTTTTAAACATCTTCTAAAGCTTCAAAACTGTTACATTCTCTTCCTCATTACACCACAACATACTTACTACTCATTACCATATACTTTACACAATTTCTAATACTCAAAATCTGTTACACTAAACAATACAAAACCAACTCAAGGTAAGAGCATTTACCTTGTAATTTTAGTTTCTCCTTATTTCTTTCCCTTTCCTTCCTTTCTTCTTTCTTTTCCTTCCTTTCCTTCTTGTTCTCGGTTTCAAATGGAGTTCACACTCCAATGCTACAGCCCATACCAATACACATCAACTACTTAGCATTCATTCTCAACTAACCCTAGAATTTAGATGTTTTAGGGTTTAGAAAGAGGCATTACCTTCCAACCAATGAGTGAGGTCCTTGGTTAGCAAGTGAGTGAGATTTATAGCCCAAGGAAGAAGCCAAAACCGGCTGGAATACAAGGGACAAGACAAGGGTTCAACATGAATTTTCGTTTTGCCAACAAGGGCTAGAAAAAGATGAATTTTCAAGATTATTTTTACCTCAAAACGTCAAGAAGAAGGAGGAGCCTAACCAATATCTCTGCCTTTCTTATTCTATTTACTAATTAATTTCACAGTTTCCGACAAACCCCAAGTTATCTTCTGTGCATGCCAAATACTCGAACCCGAGGCTCTCCACCAATCATTCCGAGCCCCGAACCCGAGCGCACTTTATTACAAGCACAAAGAAACCTGAGAAACCAAGCCATGGCCAATAACGAAGTTATAAATGAAATAGACCATGCAAATCAACCAGAACACCGTGCCCTATCTGATTATCACCAACCGAACACCGAAGGAAGAGCATCAGCCATAGTTCTCCCTGAACTAACACCAGAAGAAGCCGGACGATGGGTTTTCAAAACTCACTACATCACCGCCGTCCGGGATCTAGGCAAGTTTAGTGGAGCGAACCCAGATGAAGCCCCAAATCATCTGAGTCTCTTCCTAGACTTCTGCAATTCCTTTGGTCAGACCGGCAACGTCAAAGAAAGAATCCGTCTACAACTATTTCCTCACTCGTTGTCGGATTCAGCAAACAGGTGGTATCGAAGCCTTCCCTCCCGATCAATCACCACATGGCTGCAAATGGCCCAAAAATTTCTTGCCAAAAACTACCCAACCAGTAGAACGAGGCAATTGATCGGTGAAATCAACACTTTCTGTCAGGAGCCGGGAGAAACGTTGTACGACGCATGGGACAGATTCAAGGATATGCTAATGAAATGCTCCCACCATGGTCTTGACGATCAATCCCTCTGCCTGTCATTCTTCAACGGTCTGGATGATGGGAACCGACTACTCGTCAATTCCTCTGCAGGAGGAAGTTTCATGATGAAATCTCCTAAAGAAGGAATGGACCTTCTCGAAACCATGACGAGCAATACCAGACAGTGGACGAGATCCAAAGGAAGAACACCACGAGCAGCAGGCCTACTCCACGTTGAGCCTAGATCATTTATCAGCCCAGATCTCGTCCCTTGCAAAGATGGTGGAAAAGCTAACAACATCTCAAAACGAAATTGTAAAAACAATAGCTTCTCCACCTACAAGTTCACCACCAGTTCCACCTACAGAAGGATGTGTCATATGCGCCGGTCCTCATGAAACTCATCAATGCGAAGGCAAAGGCCAGTACGAGGAAGTACAATTCATAGGAAACCGCCCCGGTAATTCCTACAACAATAACATCAACAACAACTATCCATGGAGAAATCACCCGAATTTCTCATGGAAAAATAATGATCAGAACCAAGGAGGGCAGAACAACAATTCCAATACCTATCAGGGAAACCGACCCCAACCAAACTCTAATATGGGTTATAGAGCACTAGGTGCCCCTCCAGGTTTCCAACAACAGCAAACAACAACCATCTTCATCCTCTGTTGATCCAAACGCAGAACTCAAAGAGATGATGAAGGGTTTCATGTCCATAACTCAGAACCAGCTCTCTGCACAAGAAGCCTTCAACCAGAAAATCGAAGGTAAATTCAATCAACTTGCAGAACATCTTGCTCGAAGACCGCCAGGGGCTCTCCCCAGCCAAAATGAACCAAATCCAAGAGAGCAAGCCAAGTGCATCTATGTGAAGGAGCACGATGAAGAAAAGATGGAGGTGGCTAAAACAGTTACGATTCCAGAACTACACCCTTCCCTCCAAGAGTGGGTTGTAGCGATCGAAACTTCCAAAAGGAATGTAGCTGAACTTGAAAGCACCGCCAAAGTCTATAATAATCGCATTCAATCTGAGAATACCTACCTTGAGCACTTGGTGGCTGGTTATGAAAATGAAAAGCTCGACTTTGAAGAAGAAGAAGAAGAGGTTAAGGCGATAACCTTGAGAAGCGGTAAGAAAACCGACGAGATTCACATCCCGCAAAGATCAGAAGAATCCAAAGAGGATAGTGAAGAAAAAGCTGAGGCCCCTGTAGAAAAAACATCTCCCACCATCCTCACTATTCCATCAGCTTCAAAACCATCTTCACCAGAACCGCCTATACCATTTCCCCACCGACTCCAGAAGCAGAAATTGGATAATGAATATGGTAAGTTTCTGGCAATGCTGAAGCAACTAAACGTCAATATACAGTTTGTAGACCTCATTGCCAAAATGCCAAACTATGCCAAATTCCTCAAACACCTCATATCCAACAAAACTAAATTGGCCGAAGTCGGTACGGTACCTCTCAATGTAGCTTGCTCAGCTATTCTGCAACAACCACTACCGTCAAAATGCAATGATCCGGGTAGCTTCACCATTCCAGTCACAATTGGTAGCACCTCATTTCCATACTCCCTATGCGATCTGGGTGCCTCCATTAATTTGATGCCCCTCTCCACTTTCAAAAAGCTGGGAATTGGAGAAATGAAAAAGACCAAGATGACCCTGCAACTGGCAGATGGTTCGGTAACATACCCAAGCGGAGTGGTGGAGGATGTTATCATTAAAGTGGAACACTTATACTTCCCATGCGATTTTGTCATTCTAGACATCGAAGAGAATTCCACTACACCTCTCATCCTTGGACGACCATTCCTTGCCACAGCCGATGTGCACATTTGGGTAGCCCAGGGGAAAATCACCCTTCAAGCTTATAACGAAAAGCTGGAGTTTGCATCAGGAAGATCTCCAGATAGCAAATCCAAAGATCTCAAGTTCGTAAGGGATACTCAATCATCATCATCCCCACTTCTGTTTATCACCCTTCCAGACGGCATGTCTATTACAGAGATACCACCACCAATCCCGGACGAAGAGCGGGATAAGAAAAGAAAACATGCATCCAGGTGGACTCTCAAAAATACCATCGAGTCGTGCTTTGGATCTCCTCCTCATAACCACCCCCCATGATCGATCTAATGACAAAGCGTCTAGCCAAAGACGTTAAAGAAGGGCAGCTTTCCGGGAGGCAACCCGGACGAACTTATCTTTTATATGCTTTTATGCTGTTTTAATTTTCAGGTTCCCTTTAAATTTTATTTTTGCTAACTCTTAACCCCGTTTATAGTATGGTTGCTTCTAGTGTCTTATGCAGGTGCAACTTCATGTCTACACCGCAACCAAGCTACGCTACTTGAGGCTGAAGCTCAAGTGTGGGGGAAGTCCAATACACGCTAGCAAAAATAATCTCAGGGGAGTACCAGTTTCTTTAATTATGCTTTTATTTAAATAAATCTGCAGAGGAGAGTTTATGTGCTTAAATGATATTCGTGAGCTTCGTGTTCTCTCTATTTTATCTACTTACCGAAAAGGCCTTCTGAAACTTTCCCTTGTTTTTCTGGTGAACAATGAGGACATTGTTCAATTTAAGTGTGGGGGAGTGTGCCCTTTTCGGTGACATTTTATGCTAAAATGCTTAATCTCTCTGCTTATCTTGCTTTGTTCAAATTCAATATCGTGGACCCTTTATATGTGGGTTGTTCTCTTTAAGAATAATAATATTATGATTGTGGGATAAATGGTACAAATTTTAAAATTTTGATTACTTTTGAGGAGCATTTTTATGCGGTGTGACCAAATGATCTGAAATGAATGGATTTTTATTACTCAGGGGTTCTTTCTGTCTTCTTTCTTAGGGATTGCTAAGGGGTGCTTCTCTGTCAAAAAATATATATACAAAAAATAAGGGACTTGCGAGACACCATTGGTAACCAACAAAGAGAGTTGAGTGTTCTTAAAAACGAAGGCTTAATGCCTACATATTATCTTCTCATCTCTTATGCAAAAGTGAAACAAATGCATAATTCTATTTTTCCTTTTGTTTCTCCTCAATGCCCATTCTGAGAGAAGTTGGCCATGGTAAAAGTTCTCAAAGTCACCTTAACTAAGAAGCATTGAAGTACTCCGGATCATACCCCGAAACTCTAATTTTTATTTTTGCCCTGAGTACACCTATGCCACCAGTAGGTGATGGATCACACTCCTCTAAAAAGTTTGATCATGTACTATTGACTTCTTTATCCTACCCTTCATAATAGTATTTGTTAATATTGAGCATTCCCTACTTGTTTGGGTACATGGTTTTGCTTGAGGACAAGCAAAAGGTAAGTGTGGGGGTGTGATAAGTGTCTAAATGAGCATGTTTTATGGGTGTATTTCATATATTATATCAGCATTTTTCTGCTCATTTCTCACTTATCGTATGTTTTTTCTCTAGTTAATTTTTTTGGTTGTCTTACAGATTTATTGGTTTAAACATGAGGAAAAGCCAAGCTAGAAGCAAAGAACATGAAGAGACGAACGCATAGCCGCAGACGGTTCGAAAAACAGAGTCCAAACGAATAATCTAGAGCCAGTCAAAGTTGGCATACCCCCGAGACTTCAACACCAGCTTGGTCCGGGACTTATGTCCTTGCCTGCACTATGGTCCGGGACCTGACTCCTGCAAGAAGTCCCGGACCACATGTAATCTTAGAACCGAGGACTTTGCCTGCATTATGGTCCGGGACCTAACTCTTGCCCAAGTCCCGGACCACATGTAATTTTAAAACCGAGAAGATTTGCTTGCATTATGGTCCGGGACCTAACTCTTGCCCAAGTCCCGGACCAATTTCAGTGATGTACGCACGCGGACTGCAAGCGGACTCCAGGCGGACAAGAGACGCCGCTAGTCTTCTTCTTCGCGACGCGTTGTTCTGCAAATGGATTCTGCTATCCATCTACTCCCGCACCGCCTACCTTAAATCGCTCACGCGTCGGCTCTGTCCCCTGCATTAAATGAAGCAATCAGTCTGCAATCAGTGCTCAATCAATGCTCTTCTTCATCTGTAATCAAATTCGTACGGATCAATCCTCTTCCAATCCTCTATATAAACTCAGCACCATAACTGCACAAAACACACCACGCACGACGGGAGTCTGAAGAATATTCTCACCACACTCATCCATTCGCTTCCACTTATTTTCCTCCCGTAACACCACATCATTCCACACTCACGCAGTAACAAAAGAAATAGAAGAGCAGTAGTACGAGCGAGAGCAGACCAGTTCTTCCTCTGAATTAATGTCAAAATATGTCTGTGCTTTCTTCTTATCTCCGTTAATGTCTGAGTAATTCTCTTTTGTATCCTAGGATGGGGGTTTGATTTCTAATATTACGTAAATTAATATTTATCACCTATCTCTCTTATTTTAACTTGTTTTAATTCCTTTCAACTAATATTGCTAAATGCTTTGCGCGACAAACGACTGCATTTATTTGGTAACTATCAACATATGATTTTGAGATAGTCTAGGTACCACAAGGAATTAATCTTAGTATTTACACTCCGGACTGAGCAGGAAAATATTAAGGCTATTATTAAGAGTTCGTAACTGACAATTATTAACTCTAATAGACAATAAATAATTGAGACATGGTTATAAATATGTTTAAGTAATTTAGGAAATTCCCCCGCTATCCTAGGATACATTTTTCCATCCACATCAATTAATTCACCTTTTTACTGTTTTTATTATATTTGCACTGATCAAACAACAAATCAAGCTTGCCTCCGGCTAAACCCATTTTTACAGTTTTTAAGTAACTACCAAGACTAGGATAAATTGAACAATCTCCCTGTGGATACGACACTTGTTTTACTAACTACGACCGGGATTTGTTTGCAGCCCGACGTTTATAATTTGAGTTTTTAATTTCTTTTCTTTTAATTTTACACCAGTTTAACCACTCAGAAAATAACCTTCTGCAATCACTCACAACTTCTACCAAGTCACATCATTCTACACACTATAACACAATATTTTTCCTGCACATACACATACATTACCCAAGCTTTTAAACATCTTCTAAAGCTTCAAAACTGTTACATTCTCTTCCTCATTACACCACAACATACTACTACTACTCATTACCATATACTTTACACAATTTCTAATACTCAAAATCTGTTACACTAAACAATACAAAACCAACTCAAGGTAAGAGCATTTACCTTGTAATTTTAGTTTCTCTCTTATTTCTTTCCCTTTCCTTCCTTCTTCTTTCTTTTCCTTCCTTTCCTTCTTGTTCTCGGTTTCAAATGGAGTTCACACTCCAATGCTACAGCCCATACCAATACACATCAACTACTTAGCATTCATTCTCAACTAACCCTAGAATTTAGATGTTTTAGGGTTTAGAAAGAGGCATTACCTTCCAACCAATGAGTGAGGTCCTTGGTTAGCAAGTGAGTGAGATTTATAGCCCAAGGAAGAAGCCAAAACCGGCTGGAATACAAGGGACAAGACAAGGGTTCAACATGAATTTTCGTTTTGCCAACAAGGGCTAGAAAAAGATGAATTTTCAAGATTATTTTTACCTCAAAACGTCAAGAAGAAGGAGGAGCCTAACCAATATCTCTGCCTTTCTTATTCTATTTACTAATTAATTTCACAGTTTCCGACAAACCCCAAGTTATCTTCTGTGCATGCCAAATACTCGAACCCGAGGCTCTCCACCAATCATTCCGAGCCCCGAACCCGAGCGCACTTTATTACAAGCACAAAGAAACCTGAGAAACCAAGCCATGGCCAATAACGAAGTTATAAATGAAATAGACCATGCAAATCAACCAGAACACCGTGCCCTATCTGATTACCCAACCGAACACCGAAGGAAGAGCATCAGCCATAGTTCTCCCTGAACTAACACCAGAAGAAGCCGGACGATGGGTTTTCAAAACCCACTACATCACCGCCGTCCGGGATCTAGGCAAGTTTAGTGGAGCGAACCCAGATGAAGCCCCAAATCATCTGAGTCTCTTCCTAGACTTCTGCAATTCCTTTGGTCAGACCGGCAACGTCAAAGAAAGAATCCGTCTACAACTATTTCCTCACTCGTTGTCGGATTCAGCAAACAGGTGGTACGAAGCCTTCCCTCCCGATCAATCACCACATGGCTGCAAATGGCCCAAAAATTCTTGCCAAATACTACCCAACCAGTAGAACGAGGCAATTGATCGGTGAAATCAACACTTTCTGTCAGGAGCCGGGAGAAACGTTGTACGACGCATGGGACAGATTCAAGGATATGCTAATGAAATGTTCCCACCATGGTCTTGACGATCAATCCCTCTGCCTGTCATTCTTCAACGGTCTGGATGATGGGAACCGACTACTCGTCAATTCCTCTGCAGGAGGAAGTTTCATGATGAAATCTCCTAAAGAAGGAATGGACCTTCTCGAAACCATGACGAGCAATACAGACAGTGGACGAGATCCAAAGGAAGAACACCACGAGCAGCAGGCCTACTCCACGTTGAGCCTACGATCATTTATCAGCCAGATCTCGTCCCTTGCAAAGATGGTGGAAAAGCTAACAACATCTCAAAACGAAATTGTAAAAACAATAGCTTCTCCACCTACAAGTTCACCACCAGTTCCACCTACAGAAGGATGTGTCATATGCGCCGGTCCTCATGAAACTCATCAATGCGAAGGCAAAGGCCAGTACGAGGAAGTACAATTCATAGGAAACCGCCCCGGTAATTCCTACAACAATAACATCAACAACAACTATCCATGGAGAAATCACCCGAATTTCTCATGGAAAAATAATGATCAGAACCAAGGAGGGCAGAACAACAATTCCAATACCTATCAGGGAAACCGACCCCAACCAAACTCTAATATGGGTTATAGAGCACTAGGTGCCCCTCCAGGTTTCCAACAACAACAACAACAACAACCATCTTCATCCTCTGTTGATCCAAACGCAGAACTCAAAGAGATGATGAAGGGTTCATGTCCATAACTCAGAACCAGCTCTCTGCACAAGAAGCCTTCAACCAGAAAATCGAAGGTAAATTCAATCAACTTGCAGAACATCTTGCTCGAAGACCGCCAGGGGCTCTCCCCAGCCAAAATGAACCAAATCCAAGAGAGCAAGCCAAGTGCATCTATGTGAAGGAGCACGATGAAGAAAAGATGGAGGTGGCTAAAACAGTTACGATTCCAGAACTACACCCTTCCCTCCAAGAGTGGGTTGTAGCAATCGAAACTTCCAAAAGGAATGTAGCTGAACTTGAAAGCACCGCCAAAGTCTATAATAATCGCATTCAATCTGAGAATACCTACCTTGAGCACTTGGTGGCTGGTTATGAAAATGAAAAGCTCGACTTTGAAGAAGAAGAAGAAGAGGTTAAGGCGATAACCTTGAGAAGCGGTAAGAAAACCGACGAGATTCACATCCCGCAAAGATCAGAAGAATCCAAAGAGGATAGTGAAGAAAAAGCTGAGGCCCCTGTAGAAAAAACATCTCCCACCATCCTCACTATTCCATCAGCTTCAAAACCATCTTCACAAGACCGCCTATACCATTTCCCCACCGACTCCAGAAGCAGAAATTGGATAATGAATATGGTAAGTTTCTGGCAATGCTGAAGCAACTAAACGTCAATATACAGTTTGTAGACCTCATTGCCAAAATGCCAAACTATGCCAAATTCCTCAAACACCTCATATCCAACAAAACTAAATTGGCCGAAGTCGGTACGGTACCTCTCAATGTAGCTTGCTCAGCTATTCTGCAACAACCACTACCGTCAAATGCAATGATCCGGGCAGCTTCACCATTCCAGTCACAATTGGTAGCACCTCATTTCCATACTCCCTATGCGATCTGGGTGCCTCCATAATTTGATGCCCCTCTCCACTTTCAAAAAGCTGGGAATTGGAGAGAAATGAAAAAGACCAAGATGACCCTGCAACTGGCAGATGGTTCGGTAACATACCCAAGCGGAGTGGTGGAGGATGTTATCATTAAAGTGGAACACTTATACTTCCCATGCGATTTTGTCATTCTAGACATCGAAGAGAATCCACTACACCTCTCATCCTTGGACGACCATTCCTTGCCACAGCCGATGTGCACATTTGGGTAGCCCAGGGGAAAATCACCCTTCAAGCTTATAACGAAAAGCTGGAGTTTGCATCAGGAAGATCTCCAGATAGCAAATCCAAAGATCTCAAGTTCGTAAGGGATACTCAATCATCATCATCCCCACTTCTGTTTATCACCCTTCCAGACGGCATGTCTATTACAGAGATACCACCACCAATCCCGGACGAAGAGCGGGATAAGAAAAGAAAACATGCATCCAGGTGGACTCTCAAAAATACCATCGAGTCATGCTTTGGATCTCCTCCTCATAACCACCCCCCATGATCGATCTAACGACAAAGCGTCTAGCCAAAGACGTTAAAGAAGGGCAGCTTTCCGGGAGGCAACCCGGACGAACTTATCTTTTATATGCTTTTATGCTGTTTTAATTTTCAGGTTCCCTTTAAATTTTATTTTTGCTAACTCTTAACCCCGTTTATAGTATGGTTGCTTCTAGTGTCTTATGCAGGTGCAACTTCATGTCTACACCGCAACCAAGCTACGCTACTTGAGGCTGAAGCTCAAGTGTGGGGGAAGTCCAATACACGCTAGCAAAAATAATCTCAGGGGAGTACCAGTTTCTTTAATTATGCTTTTATTTAAATAAATCTGCAGAGGAGAGTTTATGTGCTTAAATGATATTCGTGAGCTTCGTGTTCTCTCTATTTTATCTACTTACCGAAAAGGCCTTCTGAAACTTTCCCTTGTTTTTCTGGTGAACAATGAGGACATTGTTCAATTTAAGTGTGGGGGAGTGTGCCCTTTTCGGTGACATTTTATGCTAAAATGCTTAATCTCTCTGCTTATCTTGCGTTTGTTCAAATTCAATATCGTGGACCCTTTATGTGGGTTGTTCTCTTTAAGAATAAATACTGTTATGAATTGTGGGATAAATGGTACAAATTTTAAAAATTTTGATTACTTTTGAGGAGCATTTTTATGCGGTGTGACCAAATGATCTGAAATGGATGGATTTTTATTACTCAGGGGTTCTTTCTGTCTTCTTTCTTAGGGATTGCTAAGGGGTGCTTCTCTGTCAAAAAAAATATAAAAAAAATATAAGGGACTTGCGAGACACCATTGGTAACCAACAAAGAGTTGAGTGTTCTTAAAAACGAAGGCTTAATGCCTACATATTATCTTCTCATCTCTTATGCAAAAGTGAAACAAATGCATAATTCTATTTTTCCTTTTGTTTTCTCCTCAATGCCCATTCTTGAGAGAAGTTGGCCATGGTAAAAGTTCTCAAAGTCACCTTAACTAAGAATCATTGAAGTACTCCAGATCATACCCTAAAACTTTAATTTTTATTTTTGCCCTGAGTACACCTATGCCACCAGTAGGTGATGGATCACACTCCTCTAAAAAGTTTGATCATGTACTATTGACTTCTTTATCCTACCCTTCATAATAGTATTTGTTAATATTGAGCATTCCCTACTTGTTTGGGTACATGGTTTTGCTTGAGGACAAGCAAAAGGTAAGTGTGGGGGTGTGATAAGTGTCTAAATGAGCATGTTTTATGGTGTATTTCATATATTATATCAGCACTTTTCTGCTCATTTCTCACTTATCGTATGTTTTTTCCTCTAGTTTATGTTTTATTGATTGTCACAATTTATTGGTTTAAACATGAGGAAAAGCCAAGCTAGAAGCAAAGAACATGAAGAGACGAACGCATAGCCGCAGACGGTTCGAAAAACAGAGTCCAACGAATAATCTAGAGCCAGTCAAAGTTGGCATACCCCCGAGACTTCAACACCAGCTTGGTCCGGGACTTATGTCCTTGCCTGCACTATGGTCCGGGACCTGACTCCTGCAAGAAGTCCCGGACCACATGTAATCTTAGAACCGAGGACTTTGCCTGCATTATGGTCCGGGACCTAACTCTTGCCCAAGTCCCACCACATGTAATTTTAAAACCGAGAAGATTTGCTTGCATTATGGTCCGGGACCTAACTCTTGCCCAAGTCCCGGACCAATTTCAGTGATGTACACACGCTCTGCAAGCGGACTCCAGGCGGACAAGAGACGCCGCTAGTCTTCTTCGCGACGCGTTGTTCTGCAAATGGATTCTGCTATCCATCTACTCCCGCACCGTCTACCTTAAATCGCTCACGCGTCGGCTCTGTCCCCTGCATTAAATGAAGCAATCAGTCTGCAATCAGTGCTCAATCAATGCTCTTCTTTATCTGTAATCAAATTCGTACGGATCAATCCTCTTCCAATCCTCTATATAAACTCAGCACCATAACTGCACAAAACACACCACGCACGACGGGAGTCTGAAGAATATTCTCACCACACTCATCCATTCGCTTCCACTTATTTTCCTCCGTAACACCACATCATTCCACACTCACGCAGTAACAAAAGAAATAGAAGAGCAGCAGTACGAGCGAGAGCAGACCAGTTCTTCCTCTGAATTAATGTCAAAATCTGTCTGTGCTTTCTTCTTATCTCCGTTAATGTCTGAGTAATTCTCTTTTGTATCCTAGGATGGGGGTTTGATTTCTAATATTACGTAAATTAATATTTATCACCTGTCTCTCTTATTTTAACTTGTTTTAATTCCTTTCAACTAATATTGCTAAATGCTTTGCGCGACAAACGACTGCATTTATTTGGTAACTATCAACATATGATTTTGAGATAGTCTAGGTACCACAAGGAATTAATCTTAGTATTTACACTCCGGACTGAGCAGGAAAATATTAAGGCTATTATTAAGAGTTCGTAACTGACAGTTATTAACTCTAATAGACAATAAATAATTGAGACATGGTTATAAATATGTTTAAGTAATTTAGGAAATTCCCCCGCTATCCTAGGATACATTTTTCCATCCACATCAATTAATTCACCTTTTTACTGTTTTTATTATATTTGCACTGATCAAACAACAAATCAAGCTTGCCTCCGGCTAAACCCATTTTTACAGTTTTTAAGTAACTACTACCAAGACTAGGATAAATTGAACAATCTCCCTGTGGATACGACACTTGTTTTACTAACTACGACCGGGATTTGTTTGCAGCCCGACGTTTATAATTTGAGTTTTTAATTTCTTTTCTTTTAATTTTACACCAGTTTAACCACTCAGAAAATACCTTCTGCAATCACTCACAACTTCTACCAAGTCACACATCATTCTACACACTATAACACAATATTTTTCCTGCACATACACATACATTACCCAAGCTTTTAAACATCTTCTAAAGCTTCAAAACTGTTACATTCTCTTCCTCATTACACCACAACATACTTACTACTCATTACCATATACTTTACACAATTTCTAATACTCAAAATCTGTTACACTAAACATACAAAACCAACTCAAGGTAAGAGCATTTACCTTGTAATTTTAGTTTCTCCTTATTTCTTTCCCTTTTCTTCCTTTCTTCTTTCTTTTCCTTCCTTTCCTTCTTGTTCTCGGTTTCAAATGGAGTTCACACTCCAATGCTACAGCCCATACCAATACACATCAACTACTTAGCATTCATTCTCAACTAACCCTAGAATTTAGATGTTTTAGGGTTTAGAAAGAGGCATTACCTTCCAACCAATGAGTGAGGTCCTTGGTTAGCAAGTGAGTGAGATTTATAGCCCAAGGAAGAAGCCAAAACCGGCTGGAATACAAGGGACAAGACAAGGGTTCAACATGAATTTTCGTTTTGCCAACAAGGGCTAGAAAAAGATGAATTTTCAAGATTATTTTTACCTCAAAACGTCAAGAAGAAGGAGGAGCTTCCAATGGTGGTCTCAAACCTTCAAATGGAGAATACCCATGGAGATGAATGTGGGTGTTTTTTATTTTTGAAAGGATGAAGGTGTTCTCCTTGATGAGAGGATTCCATTGGTATAATTTTTGTGTGATTTGGAGTTAGTTTGGGTGCTCAACAATAGGAGAGAAGGAGAGAGTTGTGTGGGGGTTTACAAATCTCCATTATCGGCTGCTTGAGGAGGAAGGAGGAAGAAAAATCAGAGAAGAAGGAGGGAGTGAAGTACGTGAGGGAGTGAGGGGGTAGAGGAGAGAGAGTGTATAAAGTAACTTATTTACTTTTTGCTTTTGTTTACCCTTTTTGTCTTTTGCAAATAATAGAGAATTAAGAGTGTGAGAGGGGGAGTGCAATCGGCTCACACACTGCACACACTCACATTTTGATTTTTATTTTCAATAGTGGACACACTAGTTTTGTTTATTTACACTCTCACCCACTTCCCGTTTTTGACAGTTTTTACTATTTTCTCGTTTAATTGATTTTTATTGGTTCTAGACCTTCATTAATGTTTATTAATGACTATTTGGTTGACCAAAATTGATACCAGTCTATTTGACCCGCTTAAAGTCGCGTTTTCCCGGTTTCCTCGAAAAATGCGCTTTAAAGTTCCTTTGTGGTTTTAATCCATTTTAAGGCTCTGTTTTCTCCGGGAATCGTTCCCTTATATTATTTTGGAATTATTAAGCCTTAAGAATCCATATAATACTCTAACCGAGGTCTCGTACCTCCTATGGTTATTTAACACTTATTTAGCGTTTTTCGCTTTTTAATCGTTTCTTACTTTCTTTTGGATTTATTTTTCCTTACCAATATTATTTAGGCGTTATTAGGCTCTTAAATACGCATTAGAATAATCTTAATCCCTATATTTAAGTTCGGGGTATTTCACCGCCATTGGTTTGGGTGGAATGAGAGAGAAAATAAAACATGGGTGAAAGAAGCTTAGTAGTGAGGAGGGCTAGTTATACGTTGAGAGAGTTGATGGAAGATGCAGGGGTTTTCTGTTGCATGTGTCAGGTGACATAAATCGGGTGCGCGAGATCAAGGGCGAGGATTGCACGGGACGGGTGTGGATTGATGACGTGTGTGTGTGTAGCGATAGAAACGTAGAGTCGATCAAGCATAACACAGTTCACAGATTTATTCACAAACAAGGACAGACTCAGTGAGACTTAAGGACATACCTGTTGACGATTGCGTCAGGAGTAAGGAGATGTGACCGTCTAGGTAGACATAGTCAATCCAATTGCGGATCGAAGTGCCTCAAATCTTGCTGTAGACAGAGGTTCAGTGAAGATATCTGCAAGTTGATCTTCAGTGGGGACAAAGTCAAGCTGAATTAACTTTTTCTCGAGACAGCCCTTCAAGAAATGAAAGCAAATTTCGATGTGTTTGGTTCTTGAGTGTTGGACTGGGTTTTCGGAAATTTTGATTGTGCTTTTATTATCACAGAAGATTGGAATTTATTCTTGGGAAACATGATAGTCTAGGAGTTGTTGTTTCATCCAAAGAAGCTGGGAGCAACAGGCCGCAACAGAGACATACTCTGCCTCAGCTGTGGAGAGTGCAACAGAGTTTTGTTTTTTGGAGGACCACAAAACTAGACAAAGACCTAGGAACTGTGCATTGTCTGAAGTACTCTTTCGATCTTGGAGTGAACCAGCCCAATCGGAGTCACTATAACCAGATAAAGTAAAAGTAGGAGATTGAGGATACCATAGATAGAGTGTACTTGTACCTTTGAGGTATCGAAAGATACGTTTGACTGCTTTAAGGTGAGACTGCTTTGGCACCGCCTGAAAGCGAGCACAAAGACAGACTGCGTAAAGAATATCGGGGCGACAGTCAGTCAAATAGAGGAGGGACCCTATCATTCCTCTATACTCTGTGGCATTGACACCGACTCCGTCGTCATCAAGATGAAGTTTAGTGGATGTGCAGCTGGGGGTTGACATGTTCTTGACATTTGTGAGATTGTACTTTTCAAGGAGTTCCTTGATGTACTTTTGTTGATGGATTTTGATCCCTTCTTTTTCCTGTTGAACTTGAAGTCCTAAGAAGAACTTTAGCTCACCTAACTCATTCATGGAAAACCCTTTCTTCATAAGATTAGCAAAATATTCGCAGAGGGTGTTACTGGTAGAGCCGTAAATAATATCATCAACATAAATCTGTACTAGAAGTAAATCATGAGATGAGTGAAGAATGAACAGTGTTTTGTCTACGTTACCTCTAGAGAAACCATTTTGCAAGAGATATGCAGAGAGTCTTTCATACCATGCTCGCGGAGCTTGTTTGAGTCCGTAAAAGGCCTTACAAAGTTTAAAGACGTAGTCGGGATGGACAGAGTCTGTGAAGCCTGGGGGCTGCTCGAAGACTTCCCTATGATAAGTGCGGAATACATATATTTTTAGGGCTTTAATTCTTTCTATTTTCATAACAATTCATGTCGTATTTCTCACTTATCATATGACTTTCCTTAGATTTATGTTTTAATGTGAACTGATACTTTTATATATATATATATATATAACATGCACTCACTGGGGATCATCAAGGCGGAAATAATTGATTGACATTTACATACACACTCGCGTGATGACATGGGCTGATATTTTTCCATAGAATTGGACCGACAAAATAGATGAGAGGCGCTGATTCCTTGGGCTGCTAAAGACATCCACACGAGCTGGGTTACAGAGGCGCATATATTTGGTCTTCATGGGCTATGCATAGCCATGCACATACATGAATGAGCCGCGCAACTAAATATTCAGGGGCGCAGACACTGGATTCACATGGAGACCATATTAAGTCTGGACCGACAAAACAACTTCAGAAGCACAGACCATCACGAGCAAATATCATATATGATATTAATATCACCCATGCTATTTGCTGGGATTGACGTCGGGGATTCCGATCGATCGCACTACTGCATCTTCTTCATCGCCATATATTCACAGAGCCGCATCAGAGGGACGAAAAAAAAACACCAGACACGCCACACTACTATCTTCATTCCATCGATCACCAACGCCATCGCCTCCATCAATCCATCTCCATTTACGCCCGCATCGACCACGTCCATCCCACACATCTTCATCCCATCAGATCCACGACCACATTCACATCACTGCTCCAGACCATCATCGTTCATCTTCACTCACGTTTCACCACATCCCTCCGTCGTAACATTTCATCACCCGCCATTGTCGAACAGAGGAGATCTCACCCGCATCATCACCACGACCATTCCACTCCATCGCTACACATCCATCTTCTACATCATCGACCACCGTCATCCCTTTCCATCGGCTTTTGACACGACCTTCACGACCCATCTTCATCACCGCCATCGCATCGTCCGACACCACTGGGAACTCCATCCCCATCGACACCGACGCCACACACAGAAAGAACACCACATCTCACACCTTCACCACACGACTATCACCTCAACTTCACCACCATCCGTGGACAGAGAGGCGGACACAACCAAGGACCGTCCGAGGAAGAAAACCCGGACGCATTCGTTTCCCATCCACGACACTCGCATCTTATGTATCACACACCACCATCATCCTCGTTCCATTTCGCATCACCATCTTCACAGACATTCACACCACGGACCTTCACCAGCTTCTCCTCGCCATTCATCGTCGAACGGAGGAGAACACACCCGCACCGAATCGCTTCGACGTACCCACCGCCACCGTCTTCACTCACTATCCCAGTGGTGTTTTGTTTCGTAGTCGAATAGAGGAGGCGAGAGCGAGGACTAGCAGGGTAAACTATGAGAGCGGGGCGAATCGAGAAGTTTGAGAACTCAACAGTACGTCGGTGAAGAAATTACAGAGGCGAGAACGACAAGAAGAGAACCGGGCGGGAGTGAACCGGCAATTCATGAACCGGACCGGGCAAAATAAAAGGGTTTCACTTAACTCACTTTATTATATGTTTGTTACATGTTATTTACTTCTTGTTACATTCTTAGTTATTACATAACATTTGATATTTGTTTTAATGTTTATTTTTGTCTTTGAAATAATGTGTGAGTAGTTTATTTTTAGTTTCCCGAGTTGGGAAGTGACCCTAATTCTTGATGATTATGTTTTATTAATTTTCCGTACAACTTTATTATTATGATTAGTTTGATTCATGTTCTTAATATGTTTTAGTTATCTGGCCAATAATTAGAACAATTCTTGTAGTTTTCTAATCAACAAGCGAGAGCTGAGATAGTTAACTAGACATAGGAAGTCGAACCTGATTAATAACTAGAAGCGTGATCCCGCCTATAGGTTAATCGGACTCCAATAGAAACTGTACTTTATGCGATTAATTGTGTCCGAATTAGAGCATTAGTCTACTGCTAGTTCTAGCAATTAATTAGGGTTCGTTAGACTTAGCCGTTGATGAATTAATTAAAGTTTCTGAGTTAATTATAAAAAGTTAGAGGAAGAATTAATAGTAAAATCTGAAGAATTAGGTGAGCAGAACAACTCGGGAGAGCTCTTTTAATTATTATATTTTTAATCCATTGTGTTTTTATCTTGCTTGTTTGTTTTATTTATCCCTTTTAATTCCTTTATTTACTTAATTTATTTTTTGCTTTATTATTTTATGTTAGTTTGTTGAGACATTTATTTTATTGAATTAATTAAAATATTAAAAAGTGACGTTTCCTTTTTTTACTTAGTTTAGTTTCTCAGTTAGTAAATAAATTGTCAGTTAATTGAACGAGGTCCCTGAGATCGACAACCCACTTAATCACGATACCGCAAAACGATAGGTACACTGCCTAGGTAGAAGTAGTCACATATTTCTGCTAACAAGTTTTTGGCGCCGTTGCCGCGGACCTCCGGCACGGTTAATTAACATATTTATTTAATTTGATTGAGATTTTATTCAGTTTTGTTTTTGTTTAGTCCGTTTGATTGTTTAGTTTTTAATCTCATTAGTTGTATTTTAGTTTTTCTTTATTCTTAGTTTATTTTTTTTAGTTAAATATTTATTCATTTATTTGTTTATTTAATTAGAATTTTAGTTTAGTTTTTCTTTTAGTTACGTGTTTGATTTTTCTTTTCCTATTTCATTTTGCTTTACGCTTTCAAATTCAATTAGTTATTTCTTTTTTTTACGTATTTGATTTTATTTATTTGCTTTCCCTATTACTTAATTAGTATTTGATTTTGTTTTCTATCGTTTAATTAGTTGATTCTCTTCTGATTAATTAGGATTTTATTTATTTTTGTTTATCTTCTTGGTTTTGATTTTTATTTTCATTTACCTTATTTGTAACTTATTTAAGCAATTTTCTTTTTATTTATATTTTATTTCTTTTTGTTAGTTTGTTTGGTTAATTTTGGTTATCTTTTTTAGTTTAAGGTAGATTTGTTTCACTTCTAGAACGTTGATATATTTATCTTCTTATTCACTTTTCTTTTTCATCTCTAATTTTCATTTTCAGAATAGTTTGGTTGATTTCTATTTTTTTAGAATTTGCCGAACAATTTCAATTTTCTTGCCTACAGTACGTAAGTTTCATCATCCACGTTTTGTTGATTTTTCTTTGTGACTTCTTTTCTATTTATTATTCTTAGTTGGTTATGTTTGTCAATATTTCATATTTTGATTTTCCATTTAACCTTTTGTTTGGATTATATTTTAGTTGGGTGAACTATTTTGTATTCATTTTTGGTTTTATTTTGTTTAGTTTACATTTGATTTAGCTAAATTACTTTATATTTGTTTACGATTTAGTTTAGTTCTAATTTGTTTACGATTTACTTGTATTGCGTCCAAATAGTTTTTGTTAGGTTTATTTCAACTAGGATTTGTTTCTTTAATTTTGATTTAGAGTTTGGTTTGATTATTGGTGGTCTAATTTTATTTATTTATTTTTAGTTAATTCAATTATTTTATTTTCATTTTTATTTTTCTAAAATTATTCGATTTCTTTTTTAGGATTATCGTGTGTTCTTTTCTACTCTCATATATTTTTTATTCACGAATTTTGTTAATTTTGGTTGGTTTAATTATTTTGGTTTATTTGAATTGATTTGATTCTTTTTACTTAATTTGTATTCATTTCTCTTTTCCTTGTATTTTTGGTTTATAGTTCAATTAGGCATATTTGTTTACTTTGTAGTCCATAATTTAATTGTTTATTTATATCTTGGTTTTTAGATTGTCTTTGTTTAGGTTTAAAATTTTAGGAATCATTTATTTAATTTTTATTTGCTTAGTATTCTTTCTTTTTTTTTAAAAGACGCTAATTTATTCCCATGCGTCGAACACGGTCTGCAGGTGATCCTTTAGCTGATCCTGAACCAGAGATTGAGAGATACTTGCACAGCAGACGACAGTTGCAATTCGCCATGGCAGCCAGACCAACTCTAGGTGAATACCAACAACCATCAGTTGAAGGGAGACCTTCTGCTATTGTCCTCCCCCAGGTGACGCAAGCTGAGCTAGATGCATGGCAATTCAAAACCAGCTTTATCACCACGCTGTACCATCAAGGACAATTTAGTGGGCTCGACTCAGATGACGCTCCACACCATATCTCTGCATTCCTGGACTTTTGCAATACCTTCAACAAGACAGGAAACCTGAACGAGCGCATCCGGTTGCAGTTGTTCCTGTATTCTCTAAAGGATGGGGCAGCTAGGTAGCTACGAAGTCTGCAGCCTAGTAGCATTTACACTTGGGCGGATCTAGCAAACAAATTCCTAGCAAAGTACTATCCTCCATCAAAAACAAGGGAGAAGATTGCAGAGATTACAAATTTCTGTCAGGAACCAGGAGAATCTCTGAATGATTCGTGGGATAGATTCAAGGAGTTACAGATTCTTTGCCCACATCACGGTATGAGCAGTGAGGAGTTAGTACTGTCATTCTTCAAGGGCTTGAACGATTCAAACAAGATGTTGCTTAGTTCCTCATCTGGAGGAAATTTCATGGCAAGAACTGGAGATGAAGCAATGGAGCTCCTGGATACCATGACTGCCAGCACCAGACAGTGGTGCAAGAACAAGGGGAGAGGTGAGTCTAAGAGAGAGCCAGGTATGTTTAGTCTTCCCCCTCAAGATCATGTATCTGCTCAATTAGCTGCTCTAACTAAGGTTGTGGAAAAGTTAGCTTTGAATCAGAAACAGGAGCAAACAGTGAAGGCTGCTACTTCTTCGCCTTTCTTGAACCCTTGTTGTGAAAACTGTAGAGGTTCCCATGAGACCTTCAACTGTGAGGGACCTGGTTTAGTTGGAAACCACAGAGAGGTAAATTCGATAAACAACAGGCCAGGTAACCCTTATTCTAATTCTTTTAACCAGAACAATTGGAGGAATAATCAGTAGCCTCCTTGGAGAGGTAATGATCAGCAAATGGGTAACCAAGGTTTTAATCAAAATAGACCATCTTATTTTCATAGGCAACAGGAACAATCTCAGAATTCCCAGGGAGGTAATAGTAAGATTGAAAGTATGCTAGCAGAACTCCTTAAGCAAGGACAGGCTACTAATGCTCGATTTACTGAAATTGAATCTAAGTTTGCAGAGCAAGCAGCTAGGAATGCTGATCAAGCTGCCATCAATTAGAGCCTAGAGAGACAGATGAGTCGGATTGCAGAACAACTAGCACAGAGACCTTCAGGATCACTTCCCAGTCAAACTGATCCAAACCCGAGAGAGCAACTTAAAGCAGTAACTTTGAGAAGTGGTAAGGAGTTGGTTTCCAATGTTCCTGAAGATAAAGATAAATCTGACAAATCAGGAGAGTCCCCACCTGAAATTGAAGAGATTGAAATCCCCAAGGAGAAGGAGTCTCCTGAACCTTTAATTGTCAAACCCTCTCAAGTTTCTTATGATCCCCCTATTCCTTTCCCTAATAGACTGAAGAAAAAGAATTTAGACGAGCAATTTGGGAGATTTCTTAATATCTTTAAGAAGTTGACTATCAATATTCCTTTTTCTGATGCTTTGTCTCAAATGCCTATTTATGCTAAGTTCATGAAAGATATTCTATCTAATAGGCGTTCTTTGTAAGAAACTGACACGGTGAAGCTGACAGAGAGAGTGTCAGCAGTCCTTCTGAAGAAGCTACCACCAAAGTTGGGAGACCCAGGTCTTCCTATCATTCCATGCACTATCGAGGAAATAGATTGTTGTAATGGTTTATGTGATTTGGGAGCAAGTATTAATTTGATGTCTTTTTCAATTTTTGAGAAATTAGGAGTGGGTCAATGTTATCCCACTTCAGTGCAATTACAGTTAGCTGACCGTTCTATTATTTATCCCAAGGGTAAGGTGGAAGATTTGGTAGTTTCTGTTGGTAAATTTATATTCCCTGTTGATTTCATTGTTATTGATATGGAGGAGGATAAAGATGTGCCATTGATTATAGGTTGACCATTTATGAGGACTGCTCGTACTCTTATTGATGTTGAGGGAGGAAAGATAATATTGAGATTTCATGATGAACAAGTTGTCTTTGATATGACGCGTAACTTGAAGCGTCCTGCAGCTGTACAGTCCTGTTTTGTGTTGGATCCTGTTGATTCTATAGTGCAGGAAGTTCAACTTAGCAGAGAAGAGGAGGAGATTCTGGAGAGATGCCTTATGGCATCCTGCGAGATAGATGACGAGGATCCAGACATTGCCCTCATGGCCGAGGAATTAAACAAGAGACGGCCACACTTTCATTCTTACCAGCAGAGATTCGAAAAAGTGGAAAGAAGTGCAGACCGACCAAGACCTTCTATAGAAAAATCTCCAACAGTGGAGATGAAGCCTCTTCCTCCTCATTTGAAATATGTTTTCCTTAAAGAACCATCTGAACTACCTGTTATTATTTCTTCTGATTTGACAAGTTTGTAGGAAAAGCAACTTTTGAAGGTACTGCAAAAACATACTAAAGCTATTGGTTGGTCAATAGCAGACATTCAAGGAATCAGTCCTCAGTTGTGCTCACACCGAATCTACATGGAGGATGCTTACCGACCACTTGCTCAGCCTCAGAGACGCCTCAATCCAGTCCTGAAAGGTAGTTAAGAAAGAGGTAATCAAATTACTTGATGCATGGATTATTTATCCTATTTCAGATAGTAAGTGGGTGAGCCCCGTACAGGTAGTACCGAAAAAGGGGGGGATTACTGTTGTTCCTAATGATAAGGGTGAGTTGATTTCTCAGTGCACTACTACGGGCTGGCGAGTATGTATTGATTATAGGAAATTGAATGAAGCCACTCGTAAAGACCATTTTCCCCTGCCCTTCATTGATCAAATGCTTGAACGATTAGCAGGACATGATTATTATTGTTTTCTGGACGGTTATTCTGGCTACTTTCAGATTCCCATAACTCCAGAGGATCAGGATAAGACTACTTTTACTTGTCCTTATGGAACTTATGCTTACAGAAGAATGCCATTTGGGTTATGTAATGCTCCTGCTACTTTTCAGCGCTGTATGATGGCTATATTTTCATATTATATTGAGAAATGTATTGAGGTTTTCATGGATGACTTTTCCGTTTTTGGACTAACATTTGAAACTTGTCTAGAAAACCTTGATCTTGTTTTAGCCAGGTGTGAGGAGACCAATTTAATGTTGAATTGGGAGAAATGCCACTTCATGGTTCGAGAGGGGATCGTTCTTGGTCATAAGATTTCATCAAAAGGTATAGAGGTGGACCGAGCAAAAATTGAGGTCATTGAGAAACTTCCACCTCCTTCTTCTGTTAAAGATGTTCGCAGTTTTCTTGGACATGCTGGTTTTTATAGAAGATTTATTAAAGAATTTTCCAAGATTACTAAGCCTTTTTGTGCTCTACTTACGAAAGATGTTAAATTCCATTTTTCTAATGAGTGTTTAGCAGCTTTTAACTTGTTGAAAGAGAAGCTTATATCTGCACCTATTGTTGTATCCCCTGATTGAACTCTGCCTTTCCAAATCATGTGTGACGCTAGTGATTATGCTGTGGGAGCTGTATTATGTCAGAAGGTGGATAAAATTCTTCGGGTTATTTATTATGCTAGTCGTACTTTGAATGGTGCCCAGAATAATTATGCAACCACAGAGAAGGAATTACTAGTAGTCGTTTTTGCTTTGGATAAGTTTCGATCTTATTTACTTGGTAGTAAAGTTATTGTGCATACTGACCATTCTGCGCTTAAGTATTTGTTTGCTAAGGCAGAATCAAAGCCCAGGTTAATTAGGTGGATTCTTCTCCTTCAAGAATTTGACATTGAGATCAGGGATAAGAAGGGAACGCTGAATGTTGTTGCGGACCATCTATCCCGAATGAAGGCAAATGATGTCGGTACTCACATCAATGAGTCTTTTCCTGATGAATCAGCGCTTGTAGTTGAAGAGGTTGATGATCCATGGTTTGCAGATATTGCAAACTACCTTGTCAAGAAGATTGTTCCAGCCGACATGACATACCAACAGCGGAAGAGATTCTTTTCTGTTGTTAAGCATTATTTTTGGGATGATCCCTATCTTTTTAAGGTTTGTGCAGATGGAATCATTAGGAGGTGTGTTAAGAAATCTGAAGTTAGAGACATCCTCCTCCATTGCCATTCCAGAGAAGCCGGTGGACATCATGGTGCCACTCGTACAGCAGCAAAAATACTAGAATCAGGTTTTTTCTGGAACACCCTTCACAAGGATTGTCATGCTTTTGTTTCTACACGTGATCGGTGCCAAAGGCAAGGTAACCTTTCTCGTCGTAATGAATTACCATTGAATAACATTCTAGAAGTTGAGTTATTCGACGTTTGGGGTATTGATTTCATGGGACCTTTCCCAAATTCATTTGGTAATCTTTACATCTTAGTAGTTGTTGATTATGTTTCTAAATGGGCGGAAGCCCTTGCCTGTTCTACTAACGATGCTAAAGTTGTTGTGAAGTTCCTCAAGAATATTTTCATTAGATTCGGTGTCCCTCGAGCGATTATTAGTGATGGTGGTTCCCACTTCTGCAACCGCCAGTTTGATGCCTTGTTGAAGAAGTACGGGGTTCGACATAAGGTAACCTTACCTTATCATCCTCAGACAAATGGGCAGGCCGAGGTGACAAACCGAGAGCTTAAGTGGATTTTGCAAAAGACAGTGAATTCTTCTCGTAAAGATGGTCACTAAAATTGGATGATGCGCTTTGGGCCTACCGTACCGCCTTCAAGACACCTATCGGTATGTCTCCATATAAGCTAGTTTTTGGTAAGGCATGTCATTTGCCTGTAGAGTTGGAATACAAGTCCTACTGGGCGTTGAAGGCGCTGAATTTTGATTTGCAAAAAGCTGGTGACAAGCGAAAATTCCAGTTGACTGAGTTAGAGGAACTCAGGAATGAATCTTATGAGAATGTTGTCATATATAAGGAGAAAACCAAGCGCTGGCATGATAAGATGATAGCAAAACGTGAGTTCAAGGCTGGTGAACAAGTTCTGCTATTCAACTCAAGGCTCAAGCTCTTCCCAGGTAAATTGAAGTCATATTGGTCAGGACCTTACACCATTGTCAGTATATCTCCATACGGAGTGGTTGAGTTAGTGAATGCTAAGGGAGAGACATTCAAGGTGAACGGTTCTAGGATCAAGAAATTTTTGGGTATTGCATTAGATACGGAGTATACTCATGAATTAACCATTAAGGATCCAGTTGCAGGATAGCTACGCCACAAAGTCTAGCCAAAGACTATAAAGAAGGGTGGCTGACTGGGAGGCAACCCAGTGGTAGTTTACTGTTTTAATTTGTGTTCTGCTTTTATTTTCCACTTTTGTTTTTAGCATTTTTAATTTTTATTAGATCTCTTCAGAGCCCATGCGTTTAACGTGATACTTTTAAGTGTCAAATTTTTGTGTTCCTCTAAGGTTCTTACAGGTGCAATGATCATGGACACTCCAAGGTTGGACACTTGCTTTACAACAAGTGTGAGGAAGACTCCTACCCCAGCTAAGGACTTAAGTGTGAGGAAGGTGCCCTTCCTCAATCTAAAGTTATCAGGGGAGTTTTCGTGTCCTTCCACTCTTATTTTAGTCCAGCTTACGCTTTGAATGAATCAAGTCCATGAGATTTTTAGTTAAATCTTTGATGAATTTGCAATATTCAGAAAGCCCTCTTCTTGGTTGAATTTATGAACAATGAGGACATTGTTCCTCTTAAGTGTGAGGAAGTAGGAGTACTTTCTAAATATTGTCATTGCACTTAATGCCACATTTGTTTTGTTTGCCCTATTATTTTGAAAAGATTGCTTCTTTTAAGTGCCAATAAATATTTAATCTCCAGGTGAAATTTTTTGTTGAAGTTTTGAAAACAAGCCTGATGGCCACCTCAAGTGTAACACCCCTCTCCATAATCACGATATAATCTCTCACGTAGCAATAAATAAAACGTCTCGCAGCGGAAAATAAATAACAATAACAATACTCACTCGGGTGTCACCGGCCATTACTCGCCCATGCAAGCAACGAAGCCAAACTATATCCAACTTCCAACATAAACAAACTACTAACCGCCGTGATAACGAGAAAACTCCTATACATCATACTAAGTCCATAAACCATAAACATCGACAAGTGAGCGTCTACCCAAACCTGAATATACATAACCTTACCATAATACAACTCCATGTGCGGTAATTAATATAAACTCTAATTACCCTGTTCCCGCACTTCGGCTCCGGCGATAATCAACAACCTGCATGAGTGTAGTATCAGCGATAGACGCTGAGTATGCCGGGCCTGGACCCTATTGGTCAGTTGTCATTTTAACCATCTTATTATTAGATTGGTTTCATGCTTTACCATTTTACAGTTATAATCAACACTGTAATAAACACGTATAATATACATAATCATCCATCCAAATATTCATAAACATTTAACCATCCATCCAATCCAAACATTCATAAACATTTAACCATCCATCCAATCCAAACATTCATTTAATATCACAAACAACAATTATATATCGAACGTATCGAGTAATTACAGTATAATGTACAATGTACAATCGTCGTAGCGTTCACCATCCATTGTTAATTTAATTTAACCTGGCCTTCAAGGCCCCATCCATATGTACAATGTACAATCGCCGTAGCGTACAGTTTCCATAGTTAATTTAATTTGGCCTTTAAGGCCCCATCCATCCAAACCATGTTTAATTAATATCAGTTGGGCGTCATGTTAGGACAACCCTATAACCTCACCATGGACAGTAGTCCTCCCGTACACACAAAGGTGCTCATTTCGCCAGAGGTCCGGAGGCCCCTGACTATTCACTTATGTCTCGTAAGACGTCCATATAAAGGCCGTAGCCACCTGACCCACGATCCAGTTTGGGCTCGTTGGGTATAACCTGGAGCGGAATCCAATCGGAAACCCCTTAGTGATCACAAATGCACAACCAAGTAGTTCATAAACTACCGGGATTCCTCACCTCAACTCATACCATCTCTCTCTCATAATGTTTAAGATATGCTCTTAGTCTTATGGAGAATAATTATTAATTAGCTGCCCAATGGGTCTCACGCATACCTAGAAGTAATCTATGTTATATTCATGTTCGAGATCCATGCTCTAGAGACCGACAATGTCGTGACTCATTCCTAAGTGTTTTACTTAGGTTACCATATACTTAATATTAATACTATGGTATTATATCAAGTAACCGTCATGTCATCACAATAACGTATATGTATGTTTATATAAGTCGATCTATAGTCGACGTAGTGTTAGTCCCGTAGGACGCTCGTGCATAAATAATTAATGCAGTAGCACACAATCACATACATGTATCCACACACATAACACACAAGTTATATCAACCAAATCCGAGCCCAAGGAGCTTCCTTAGGACAACTTGGATCAAACCCCTTTACATACCGTTCACCAAGACCTAGGATGCGCAGTGTAGTCCACTAGCTCGTCAAGCGTCCTCGTCTGAAGTATAATCTAAACGGTATTAAAACTATAAGTCAATCTTCATGACTAACTACATCCGGTATTTCCGAATAACAAGTAACCCCGACAGTTCATCCCTGTTTTCTACAGTTATTTGTTACGGGTTTCTCTAAACCGGTCGGCTTTGTTACTTTAAAACTCGTATGCCAACTTATTTCAACTGTTAAGTTTAATTCATTATATTTCTTTAATCTTATCCACCATTAAATTTAGGTATATAACCTATTGTTGCAAGTATGCATGCATTATTATATTATATTGTATTATTTACCCACCATCCATTATAATACTTGTATTATATTATCCATTATTAGCAAATAATATTTGCATTCAAAAACTCATAACTTATAGTTTACAAACTATTTCCATGTAATAACCACCACCATTATATTATATGGTTTCCAACCATAATATATATCCATCCTTATATACATTTTTCTTGTATATGTATACATATACCATATAGGTAAATTCCATGAGTTATAAAACTCTTGTATTATATGTCACATTTTATCATCTTATTTTAGATGATTATTCCCACTAGTTGTATTATATTATACAACCTATATTAAGATTATTATCCTAATATTATGTAACATTTTATGTTGTATAATTACAACTCCCAAGGTTTAATCAATAAATACCTTAGTTAATAAATCCCATTTATTTATAGTTTGTCACATTATTTAATGTGAATATCCTTACTTGTATTAATTCCATTTAAAACTACATTAATACCATATAATGTTATAATATTTATAACATTATAGACCTTATTCCAAAATTCATTTTCCAACCTTTAATATTTCGGTACAGCCCTTGAATTTATTTAAATTCTATTTTGACCACATAACATTATGCAATGTTATACCATATTCTAATATCATTTGATATGGTATTTTTATTTCCTTTAATTTATAACCTATAGTTTTTATACAAAACTATTATATATTGCCGCATAGGCACATATATTAAACCTTATTCTTTTCCATAAACCATAGTTTCCTTTATTTACAAAATCACCCCATTATTTATACCATGTTATATATACCATTTAATATAACATTTCCAACTTATAAAAAGGGTATAACCTTTGGTTATATTTTGTAAATGCCGAACAGCCCTTGTGTTGTTTTATAATTGCCATTTGGCCCTATTTATAACATATAGTTTAATAATTCATTAAAACCATATATTATACATATATCTTAATAAATACCCTTATATAATTCTAAAACTCTCCAAATTTCACCAAAGGGTTATTATTACCTTATTAACCCATATGTTTTCGGTATTTGTAATTCCACCACCTATTTTTCTCCAAAGTGTCATAATGACATAATAACTATATATTATACATATATAGGTTATTTTAATTCCAAATACAACCCAATAAATTCCTAAAAATTGCTAATAGCCCATGGGTGTTTATAATACCATTATCCACCCTTTATTTTTGGTAATAACATATTCACCATATATGTTATAAAAATATTACCATAAGATACTTATCTTTATTATGAAACCTTAAATAAGTTATTTAACTCATCTAATTTGGTCAAAACCTACCATATGGTCAAGGTTGACCTCCTTAATATTTCCTTGACCATTAATTCCTAATAATTACGGTTTGCACCCATACTTTTTAAAAATTACCATTTAACCCCAAAACTTTATATAATCTTATAAACTTTATTTTAAATCCTTTTTACCTCCTAATTTTCGGCCTTATTATTATAAAGCCCCCAAATTTAATTTAATTACACCTAAGACCCCATTTCTTTTCGGTAATGCATTTTCACCACTTACTTAATTAAAAGCTTATAAATGCATAAATAAAATGGCCTAAAGTACATGGCCTTATTACAAACATTTGCTCACAAAATAAATTACACATAAATGTCCCAAAAATGCTTATAAATCTCGGCCTCACCACATATTTTTCATTTAATTACCAAACTTCCACATAATGTCTTAAATTTGACAATTATGCTTGTTTAATTAGTTTTAAAATTTATTAAACCATTCCTTAATCACCTAAGGTCAAAATAAGACCTTATTAACCATGTTCACTCACGGCATATACATATACATATGTATAATCACATATTAATGTACCAAGTGAAGGTTTAAGTGATTTATACCTTGTTTTAGCTTAGATAAATCCTTGTTTGGATTCGGCCAGCCTAGGATAAAATTCTCGCAGCTTCTTTTACATGTTTTCAAACAGAAACCAAGGCATAGTTAGTCTCCAAGCAAGATCTAACCATAAGAAGTGTTTTAATGTATATTTCAAGGTAAGATTTACCTTAGAACAACAAGGTAAGTATGGAAGGTCTTCGGCCTGTTTATACAGAGGGTAAAGAGCATCAAAAGAGCTACTAAACCAAGGCTTAAAACCGGTATAACTTAGATTCGAAGATGGCTAATTTTTACCTTGTTAAAAGTGCCAAAAATGGTGTTTTTGGCTTGGATATGGCTATACCTTGAAGCTCTTGATATATCCACTGAATAAATATGTTAAGAAGAAGATTATAAGGCTAGGAGAACAGGTTTTACAACCGGATCTAAAGAGAATCAAAAGATAAGTGCTTAAAGCACATTTTTGTACCTTAAGAACAAGTTTGGGTTTCTCCACCCTCTTCTCTTGTTATGGCCGAGATTCCTCCTTCATTTAACCTCCAAGAACAACCTATATCCATGGATGGAAGTGGTTGATGTTTAGATCCACCGAAAGAGGAAAGATTTGTGAAGAAATTGAACATAAAATGACTAATTAAGCTCACCTATGTATCAAAATGTTCTTCTCTGTTCTTGGTGACTTACCCACGACTTGGAGAAGCCAAAGAGAGAGTGAGGAGCCTTGGAATCGGTTGGAGCCAAGGCTAGTGAGAGATTAGGTCAAATTTTGCCTTAATACCCTCATTTTGCTTTGTTTAATGTATTTTGGTGATTGATGACTCATCAAAGGGGCTGGCATCGATTATTGGAGGGGCTGAGTGAGGCTGAGTGTGTCTCACACGTTTTTGGGTCAGTCAAATAAGGAGCCAAGTTGAAAGTATAGTTTAGACTATTATATTGGAAAGGTAAAAGTAATCTCCTTAATTTAAGGAGTGGTGTTGGAGGCTTGTCTTTGAGCTTGCAAGTGGCGATTTCCAACTCCCCCAGCCTGTGAATGTCGACCTCATGTGGTCCAAGGGGTCAAACTTTGACCTCTTGACCATTCTTAGTCAATGTTGACTCAAACGGGCCCCATTTTAGGGTTTTATTAATAGTTTAATATTAAATTTGTAAAAATTTGTAAATTTCTGGAACTAAATTCCTAATATGATATAATATGATATATTATCATATTTAAAGGTAATTAATACCTTTAAGCCCATTAAAAACCAATTTAGAAGGCAATTACACAAAAACGTGCTTTAAGGAGTCTTAGTGCACATTTTGTGTCGCAAGGTGTTTCTAAGCTTAGTTTTCTTTGAGAACGGTTTTGTTGTGTTCCTTACATGATATTTGATCATGGTATCCAATTTTATATCATTTAGAGGTCATTAGACCTTTAAGGTTTCTTAGAGCACATTTTTGCCCTTCTTGACCTTGAAGCACAAAAATGCTTGTTCTTTGAGTTGGAGTGTTTTCCAACAATTGTAATATGTTTAGTAATGTGTTAATATGCTTAGGACAAGTTTTTAGGTCCTAAGGAGTTCATTTGGGTATTTATTTACCCTAGACAGTCAAAGGGTGCAACATCTTGTTTTGTGTTGACCACTGTTGTTCTCAGTTGACTTTTAAGGCATGTTTAGGCCTTAATTAATGTGATTAGATATTTAATCCATATTTTATTAGTTTGGGGTATTTCATCAAGAATCTTTCTGCTTTTGGCTGTTTGTATGTATAGTTTTATCTAAATTGAATCTGTTTTCACTGAAATTTGGTGGATTAGCTGATTATGAAAATTGAATTGGTCTAGTTTGGGGTCTTAAGAATAGTGTGAAAGTTTGGAATGAAAGGATAAGGCAAGGTACTCCGCTGATCTGAATTAAAATTTCTGAACCAAACAGGCCTCTTCATTCGGTTATTAAGTCCTTGGGGTGCCTTATCACCCATCTACCTAAGGTCTTGTGATCTGGGATAGAAGGCCCAAAGCCGCTACATGGGTGAAGAGAAAAATCTGAGGGGATGAAGCAAATATTCAAATAGCAAAATAGAATGTAAAGGAAAATGAACTTTGAAAAGTTAAATGTGTAATTCATTTTTGCTTATTCTGATCATGAGTATGTGGTGTTGAAAGGTATCACGGAATAAGGTGTTACTTCACACCCCTTGTCATCCAAAGGTTAGAGGAAAGAAATGGTGGAGGATCCCAAACTATTCTGTTTCAGTTTCTATAATCTAACTTCTCCATGCTTTTTAACTTCATTCTTTTTCACTGATTGCGAAAACCTACAGCTGATAGCAGAACTATTCTTTTGATTGTCATTTTGCTTGTTTTCCATCAGCAGTTGTTTGATCCTGAGTTTCGATACAATGTTCCTTAAAAGTAG
This sequence comes from Limonium bicolor, assembly GCA_023374045.1. Lineage (NCBI taxonomy): Eukaryota > Viridiplantae > Streptophyta > Magnoliopsida > Caryophyllales > Plumbaginaceae > Limonium > Limonium bicolor. Next base: position 350,602,183 of record CM041778.1, read on the forward strand.
TCATATTCTATATTTGCTTGAGGACAAGCAAAAGCCAAGTGTGAGGAAGTTTGGTAAGTGTGGAATACATATATTTTTAGGGCTTTAATTCTTTCTATTTTCATAACAATTCATGTCGTATTTCTCACTTATCATATGACTTTCCTTAGATTTATGTTTTAATGTGAACTGATACATTTTATGTGTCAAATGCAGGTAAATTATAAATATATATATGCATATATATACTATATATATACATATATATATCATATATATATTATATATAACATGCACTCACAGTGGGATCATCAAGGCGGAAATAATTGATTGACATTTACATACACACTCGCGTGATGACATGGGCTGATATTTTTCCATAGAATTGGACCGACAAAATAGATGAGAGGCGCTGATTCCTTGGGCTGCTACCGACATCCACACGAGCTGGGTTACAGAGGCGCAGATATTTGGTCTTCATGGGCCATGCATAGCCATGCACATACATGAATGTGCCGCGCAACTAAATAGGGCGCAGACACTGGATTCACATGGAGACCATATTAAGTCTGGACCGACAAAACAACTTCAGAAGCACAGACCATCGCGAGCAAATATCATATATGATATTAATATCACTCATGCTATTTGTTGGGATTGACGTCGGGGATTCCGATCGATCGCACTACTGCATCTTCTTCATCGCCATATATTCATAGAGCCGCATCGGAGGGATGAAAAAAAAAACACCAGACACGCCACACTACCATCTTCATTCCATCGATCACCAACGCCATCGCCTCCATCAATCCATCTCCATTTACACCCGCATCGACCACGTCCATCCCACACATCTTCATCCCATCAGATCCACGACCACATTCACATCACTGCTCCAGACCATCATCGTTCATCTTCACTCACGCTTCACCACATCCCTCCGTCGTAACATTTCATCACCCGCCATCGTCGAACAGAGGAGATCTCACCCGCATCATCACCACGACCATTCCACTCCATCGCTACACATCCATCTTCTACATCATCGACCACCGCCATCCTTTTCCATCGGCTTTTGACACGACCTTCACGAACCATCTTCATCACCGCCATTGCATCGTCCGACACCACTGGGAACTCCATCCCCATCGACACCGACGCCACACACAGAAAGAACACCACATCTCACACCTTCACCACACGACTATCACCTCAACTTCACCACCGTCCGTGGACAGAGAGGCGGATGCAACCAAGGACCGTCCGAGGAAGAAAACCCGGACGCATTCGTTTCCCACCCACGACACTCGCATCTTCTGTATCACACACCACCATCATCCTCGTTCCATTTCGTATCACCATCTTCACAGACATTCACACCACGGACCTTCACCAGCTTCTCCTCGCCATTTATCGTCGAACGGAGGAGAACACACCCGCACCGAATCACTTCGACGTACCCACCGCCACCGTCTTCACTCACTATCCCAGTGGTGTTTTGTTTCGTCGTCGAATAGAGGAGGCGAGAGCGAGGACTAGCAGGGTAAACTACGAGAGCGGGGCGAATCGGGAAGTTTGAGAACTCAACAGTACGTCGGTGAAGAAATTACAGAGGCGAGAACGACAAGAAGAGAACCGGGCGGGAGTGAACCGGCAATTCATGAACCAGACCGGGCAAAATAAAAGGGTTTCACTTAACTCACTTTATTATATGTTTATTACATGTTATTTACTTCTTGTCACATTCTTAGTTATTACATAACATTTGATATTTGTTTTAATGTTTATTTTTGTCTTTGAAATAATGTGTGAGTAGTTTATTTTTAGTTTCCCGAGTTGGGAAGTGACCCTAATTCTTGATGATTATGTTTTATTAATTTTCCGTACAACTTTATTATTATGATTAGTTTGATTCCTGTTCTTAATATGTTTTAGTTATCTGGCCAATAATTAGAACAATTCTTGTAGTTTTCTAATCAACATGCGACAGCTGAGATAGTTAACTAGACATAGGAAGTCGAACCTGATTAATGACTAGAAGCGTGATCCCGCCTATAGGTTAATCGAACTCCAATAGAAACTGTACTTTATGTGATTAATTGTGTCCGAATTAGAGCATTAGTCTGCTGCTAGTTCTAGCAATTAATTAGGGTTCGTTAGACTTAGCTGTTGAAGAATTAATTAAAGTTTCTGAGTTAATTATAAAAAGTTAGAGGAAGAATTAATAGTAAAATCTGAAGAATTAGGTGAGCAGAACAACTCGGGGAGCGTCTTTTAATTATTATATTTTTAATCCATTGTTTGTTTTATCTTGCTTGTTTGTTTTATTTATCCTTTTAATTCCTTTATTTACTTAATTTATTTTATTTGCTTTATTATTTTATGTTAGTTTGTTGAGACATTTATTTTTATTGAATTAATTAAAACATTAAAAAGTGATGTTTCCTGTTTTACTTAGTTTAGTTTCTCAGTTAGTAAATAAATTGTTAGTTAATTGAACGAGGTCCCTGAGATCGACAACCCACTTAATCACTATACCGCAAAACGATAGGTACACTGCCTAGGTAGAAGTAGTCACATATTTCTGCTAACACCCTATCAATATAGCCATGAAGGAAGGCCGTCTTGACATCCATTTGATATAATGTAAAACCTTTGAAAGCAGCAAACGCAATTAACATGCGAATTGCTTCAAGACGTGCGACTGGAGCGAAGGTTTCATCATAGTCAATCCCTTCTTCTTGATTGTAGCCTTGAACAACCAAACGGGCTTTATTCCTGAAAACTTGTCCTGCATCATCGAGCTTATTACGAAATACCCAACGAGTACCAATGGTTTGTTGATGCGCAGGTCGAGGGACTAATTCCCAGACAGCATGTCTTTGAAGAGAGTTGAGTTCCTCCTGCATAGCAGTGACCCAATCACTATCTAGAAGAGCCTCTTTTATGTTTCGCGGTTCAGTACTGGAGAGGAAGGCACCAAAGGCACATAGGTTTTGCATAGCTTGAAAACGTGTTTGAACACCTGAATGTGGGTTTGATATAATGTTTTCAGGAGGGTGAGATGATTTCTGTTGGAACTGTCGATGAGAAGCAGGAGGAGGTGTGTCGTTTTCAGTGGAGTCAAAATCCAAATTCTTAGGATGGAGTGTGTCAGAGTTATTGTCAGTATCAGTGGTGTCGGAGTTATGGCTTTCTTTTCCTGGGGAGTCTTCATGTGGAATAGACTAGGAGTCTTGGAATCTGCTTATAGGAACGGTGATGAAGTGTGGGTCAGTGAGAAAATCATCTAGAGCAAAGCCAAGTTGATAAGAAGATGAGCCAGCAATGTGAGACTCATCGAACTGGACGTGGGGACTCTCTTCTAAACATTGAGTTCTCAAATTGATAACATGATAGGCTTTACTTTTAGAGGAGTAGCCAAGAAATTTGCCTTCATCACTCTTGGGAGAGAACTTACCCAAGTTGTCCTTACCATTATTATGGATATAGCACTTACACCCGAAACGCCTGAGATGAATAAGATTTGGTTTGCGTTGACGGAGGAGTTCGTAAGGAGTCTTGTGAAGAAGATGGTGGATCAGGGCTCGATTTAGTACATAGCATGCTGTGTTGATAGCCTCTGCCCAGTATGATGGAGCTAGTTGACTATCAATAAGCATGGTACGTGCCATCTCGACCAAGGTCCTATTTTTTCGTTCGACGACTCCGTTCTGCTCTGGAGTTCTTGCGGATGAAACTTGATGATCGACTCCGTTATCCTTGCAAAACTCATTAATTGACTTGTTGCAAAATCCAGTGCCCTGGTCTGTTCTCAGGGTTTTCAACGTAAATGAGAATTTGTTGATAAGTACCTTATGGAGTTTGGCAAACTCCGTAAAGGTTTCATCCTTAGTAGACAGAAAGATGACCCAAGTCCATCTAGAATAATCATCGACTATGCCAGAATATACCTCTTACCACTTCTACTTTGAGTACGCATGGGGCCGACAAGATCCATGTGGAGCACTTCTAACGGAGAGCTAGTAGAGAGAGTTAACTTACTTTTGAAGGACAACCGAGTGTGTTTACCTTTTATACACGGTTCACAGATGGAGTCTGTGTCAAAATTTGTATCGGGTAAACCAATCACCAAATCCTTACTCTTGAGCTTATTCAGCAACCGGTGATTTGCGTGACCGAGTCTTGTGGGCCACAACAGTGAATTTTTGGAATGCACATTTAGACAGACTTGGTCAACTGGATTGATTGAGTTTAAGCACATTTTGTAGAGATTTCCTTCTCTGCGTCCAATGGCTTTTAAATAACCTGTACGCTCATAAAAAACCTTACAATCTGAAGATGAGAAAAGTACCAAATTGAATCTATCACAAATTTGAGAAATACTTAACAGACTGTGTTGAAGTCCAGTGACCAGATGGACTCCATCAACTTTAAATATAGAGGGGTTACCTACGGAGCCAACTCCCACGATTTCACCTTGGTTGTTGTTTCCAAAAGTAACCTTACCTCCTTTGTAGGATGAAAGCGAATTGAATTGATTTGGATCTCCAGTCATATGACGAGAGCATCCACTATCTAGTTACCAGCAGTCTTCATTCGCCTTCACCTACAAACATAAGATCATTTGTTAGTCTTGGGAACCCAGATGTACTTGGGTTCCCTTTTCGAGCCAGATTTTTTTAACTCTTCTCTAGCTTCAAGAATTAGTCTGACTCGTTTGAGATTAAACGAAAGATCTTTATTCAATTTATTGCAAGCACTGTCCCTATGTCCAAGGCTCCCGCAGTAACCGCAAATCTTAGTAGGAGGAAGATTAACGTATTTTTGTTGTCCTTTCCACCAAGAATCAAAATTTTCTTTTTGTTGTTGTCACTTGGCTTTGTTGTTAGATTTGGACATATTTTTTGGGATGTCGAATTTACCTTTATGCCACTTGGGCTTGGATTGAGTGGATCCAACTCCAGGTCACAGATTGACAATCTCTTCAGAGAGTTGTTCTACTTTCTTGCGAAGATCATCACGATCTCGACTGACTTCCTTGATTTTGGAGTTAGCCCACTCAGGTAATTCGGAGGAAGTGACTTGTTTGATGAAATTGGTTGGTTTGAGAGAGAGAGAGCATGCTCTTTTTCTTTCAGTTTTTGAGTGAGGTGTTTGACAGAAGAGTTCAAAGATATGACTTTGGATTCTGAAGCATTTAACTCATTTTGAAGAGAACAACATTTATCGGTAAAGATAGTAAGATCATGCTTGAGGGAGTCAATCAGAGTGAGTGACTCTTCTTGCTCGCTTTGGTTGGATTGACTAAGACTTTTGGTGTCGTCGAGTTCCTTTTGAAGGGAATTAACACGGCGTCGTGAGTCTTGTAAGTCCAATCTAAGTGAGCAAGAGATAGTCTTGTGTTCCTCAGCTTCATCTCTCAAAGCATACATGAGACCCTTTGAGATCTCGACTTCCTCAGTTAAATCAGAAATTTTGATGGTGAGACTAGCTTTTAGAGAGTTAGTCTCAGAGACAATTTTAGCAATTAAAGTCATAAAGCCCATAGGAGATATACGATAAAGATCTGTCTCAAGATGAGAGCGAGTTACCTCATTGTCAGGGATCATGGACTCAGTTGGATCATGTGCCATGAGACATACTAGACCGCTTGACTCTGTGTCTTGATCGTCAGAATCTGAGTCACCCCAGCCGACAGGTGCCATCAGTGACCTCCCTTGAGATTTTCCATACTGGTTTTTGAGTAACAGGCAGTCCTTCTTGAAATGATCGGGTTTATTGCAGTTAAAACAGGTGACAGAGTTGAAGACTTGTTTGGAGGTATTTGAGAACGACCGACTCTGTCGATTTGGTTGGTTACGCATGGATTTTCGGAAGTTCTTTACTATGAAGACAAAGTCTTCCATAGTTTCAGCCTCACTTTCTTCAACAATAATATCCACCAACTCGGCCTTAGCTTGTCTGATTTGAGTATCAGCGACATAGGCTCCGTCTTGGCTGTACTGAGTCAATTTAACCTGCAAGGCTTGGTCATTTAGAGTAGTAATTTTACTAGAAGAGGAAGAAGATGTATTACCACACTTCTTTTGGACGTTCTTCTTGTACTTATCTATAGATTGTAGATAGGAGCCTAAGTTTTGGCAGCTCCATTTAGATAAGTCCTTGCACGCTTTGGTGGAGATTACTATCTCTGCCCACTCTTCTCTGAGACTGTCAAACAGCTTGTGCAAGACACTCTCACTATCCGGTAAGATGTTAACTTCCTGCATAGTAGTTGTTAGTAAATAAAAACGATCAAGCACTTCTTCCAGAGACTCACCATGTTTTTGCAGAAAATTCTCATAGTCCATTCGAAGTTCTTGAGCTTTGCATTTCTTGAGTGCAATGACTCCTTCGTGGGTAGCTTGAAGGAGAGTCCATATCTCGTTTGTAGACTTACAGTGATTGACTCTTCTTAGTTCTGGAATGGACAGACAAGTGTAGATTGCGCGAGATGCTTGTCGACTTAGCTCATACCTTTTGCGATCTGCAGCAGTCCATGTGGATCGATCTGGATTGACTGCAAGATCTCCTCTAGTGACTATCTCCCAAAGTTCAGAGTTGACTGACTCAATGTGTTGCTCGATCTCATTTTTCCAATGATTGTAGTTTGTGGAGGTGAGTCTAGGATGCTCGAAGTGCATTTTGTTGTTTTGATTGGTGAAGAGGTCTGCCATTGCTAGTTGATTGATTGTCAGCCTAAACAAGGCTCTGATACCACGTGTAGGATCGGACGGCTGACTCAAACCAACTCAAGGTGTTAGTCTATGAGATGGTTTGACTCAATTGAACTTTGTATGTGAGAACACTTGAGACGTAGAAACACTTAGTCGAATTAGTTGAGCTAAGTGGGCGGAAGCAATTGCTTAAGGTAGTAAAGTAAGATAGACTTAGCGGAGTTAAATGAATTAACACTTGAAAGGTGGATGGACTCTGTGGAACTCAGCAAGATACACAAAATAAGCTATTTTATTTTCTGGCCAAAACAAAACAACTTACAATGCCCACTCAGTAGAAAAGATCTACTTCGTTGTTTTCACTCACCCACCCAATACAATCTCTGATCAGCTCGATGGTAAGGGTAGTAAAAACTAGGATCTTCCTAGAAAGAGTCTATCTAGATGCACTAACTAGTTTGGTATGAATTCTCTCTGAATTACAAAGGCAGTTCACTCTCTAATCTCTAGAATGTTTCTCTCTTGAAAGCGCAGAAGTAAACTAACTATTACATGCCTATTTATATTGGTTCTAAGAGCAACGGCTCGAAAGAGTCAGTTCCGAAATTGTCGGAACTAACTTAGTGGAAAAGTCTTCAGGTAACTCACGTCAGACTTGGGCCGCAAACTCCTGAGTCGACTGGGGCGGTATTGTGACCGTTGGAGCGTTGGCGTGTTGACGAATTCGCTCCTTAATATTCGCAACGGCATGAAGGAGTCTGTGATGCTTCTTCAGTTGCGCAAACTCTTTTGTAGTTTGACACGGAGCTTGTTCTTTGTGTTTTGTCGAAGACGAGTGACTCCTTCAGGCGATTGACTATCTCTACAACACTTTTATGTCTCAACAGCCTGCAAAATGAACTCAAGCAAATAGGATAGCAACATAAATAGGTTAGCAGTCCACGTGAGAGTAGTAGATGTAACATGACAACCGATTTTCAGACAAACAAAACTAACATCAGGTGAGAGTTCCATGAGATTAGTTTTATCTTAAGGGATATGTATAGAAACCTTGCTTATCAGCAAGAAGAAAACAATAACAAGCAGGTCAAGTAAAGATTCATCATGACTCATATCAGATCAGTAACATGAAAATTAACGAAGGGAAGAGCTACAGGCTGAACCAAAGATACTAATCACAAGATAATAAATAAGGAGGCAAAATGATAGCAGATTTCATCCTGCTTTGTTCGCTGCTGCACATTATTCAAGGAAATGAGATGAGCATCTCATCATAAAAAAGGACACAGTAGTATAATATCATTAGTAGAGTAAGTCGTTATTAGGATGAGCATACACAGAAAAAACAACAACTTAGATAAACCGCAAAGGAACATAATCGCACATGTTCCTAACCATCTATTCTTACCCATAGGGCTGGAGGTCCATTCTAGACTGAACAATCAACAGAGTTGGGTTATATAATTGACAACTGACGATACACGACGAGGAGTAGTACAGAGATTGATAAACATGGGAAAGATGCCTTAAAGGAGAACAAGAAGAGTTTGGAAATAGACAAGATACTTCTAAAAAAATGCATATTGATTCTTCTTCGCCATTTAACTTTTTTATTCATAAATTCTGGATTATTGGAGTTTTTCAGCTCCAAGTGTTGGTTCTTTATCCATGCTTATGTTACAAATTTACGGTTGTACATCCAAATGCAGAAGAGAGCAAGATACCCGCTTATCATCACAGATATTTACTTTAATAGATTCAAATCAGCCATCATTAACTGCTCCTCAATATGTAGTGGTGGCATCAACCAACAGGTTCTTCCATTTCCTAATTCCTGACTCTAATTCTGGATTCTTACCTTCACCAGTTGACAAACATTTTTGAGTTCAAGTGCTTCTCATGTAACCAACCTTAGTTTGTCTTTTTTTTTCTTTTCTTTCTTTCTTTGTATGTTTTTTGCTCTTATATATGTATATATATTACAGGGATGAGTAACAGATGTCTCGATCAATATACTGTGTACATATGTTGATCGAGTGTGTTTGATTATTAGATTTGGATATATTTATTTTATGAGCTAGTAGTTAATTTATTCTACAGTTATTTATGTAAAGCCATGCATTGGAAAATCCGCTTGGGTGAAAGTGAAGATAATTGTTCATATGGGTTTCAGTTAATATAACGCAAACGTGCCTTAGGAGACTTAAAGGATTGTATAACCTCAATTAGGTTACAAAGTGGATTCCTAAACATTATATTTAAAATAAAGAACAAGATAAAATAATTATCAAAGAAAACCAAGTCATAAAATGTGTTCTAACACAAAAAGGAGCCTTAAAACTCCTTAAAGCACACTTTTATGAAATTGTCTAAGGAATTGATTTTGAGTGGTTTTTAAGGCTTGTATACATCATAGTATACTAAAGGACTATAATGTACCACATTAGAGAGCCTAATTCAAGAAAAAAAATCAGAAATGTGCACCAATGTGTGAATAGTGCCAAACAATGCCTTATTCTCCGTGGCTTGGGCAATGGTCAAAAACACCCTTAGATAAATATCTAAGGCTGGCCGAAATCCACTTGATGACTCACCTCATCAAGTCACATTTATTTTCTTAAAAGCAAAACATTTTACTTAAAAAGTCTTACTTTTCTTACATTTCATTAATCACCCCATCACTTTATTTTCTCTTTCCTTTCCCTTGGCTGCCAAGTTCTTCCTTCTCCACAAGCTCTCTCTTTCTCATTCCAAGCTTCCATGGCTGTATACAACTCACACTTAGCCAAATAAACACCAAATTACAATTTGAGCCTTAAAGCCTCTTTTCTTCATCATTTGGCAAGGAAGATCACCTATCTTCATCTCCTTGCTTCTCAATTGTAAATATCAGCAATTTTTCAAGGAAAACCGTGGGGTTTTAAGGGGAAAATCTACCCACCTCATAATCAAACTTAAGGTAAGGAAATAAGGCTTAAAGCACGTTTTTCTCTTCTTTCTTGTGATGTCCGAATCCATGGATAATTTAGCTCCTTCTCCTGCATCCTTTCTTGTGTTTGTCAAGTTCAATCATCCCCTTGAGCATTCCAAATAGTTTGGGCAGAAAACTCCTTAAGGAGTGATTAAGGTAAAAATCAAATTCTAGCACTTTTAAGCTAGTTCTTTCCATTTGACTTTGTTTAAGTCTTGAACCTTGTTTCTTTCTACTTATTTTCATCATCAAGAGTGAAGCCCTTCAATATCCCTTGCTGTTGTCGAGAATCAAAGTGCCAAAATCAAAGAAAAGTTACTTAAAGATAAGGTTAACTTTAAATCTAAGATTAAGAGGTTATAACCCATGATTTAAGCTATGATTTGGTGCAAGAAAACCACCATTAAATCTTGCGTGAAATAGGGCCGAGAGGTCAAGTTTTCAAGGGTTGGAAACAAGTTTGTGAGCTTAAGGTTAACATTTCCTCCTTAATGCTTCTTTTGATGTCTTTAAGTCTTTAATGTTGATGTATTTTAAGGGCTGTCAAATGGGTCATTTTGACATAGGAAGGAGTATAAACCAACATACTAACTTTAAACTAAGTCTTGCTAGTGATTAATGAGCTATAACACATAATAATAATAATGTCTTAAGGAACTAAGTTATGTTGGAGGCTTACTATAGCCGAGAGCTAATAATGTGTGTAAACTTGTGTTGGAACATTTGGATGTGTTATGTGGTGGCTAAGTGACTTAAATGTACAAGTATTAAGTTATAAGGGCTAAAATGCAATTTTGGAAACTTTAGGGGTTCAAATAAATTAAAGCCAAGAGTTTGCTGAGTAATAAGCTCCATAATGACATAAATATGTATAGAAACTTGTAACATAACATTTGATAACTAAGGCTTAAGGATTAAAATGACAAGTTTATGAAGATTATGGGGTAAGAATGTAATTTGTGGAAATTTGTGGAGCCGAAGATATACTGTGGCTAATGTGTATTTTATTACATTTAAAGCTTATGTTAAAGTTTAAGTTATAGCCATATGTTTAGGCTTGTATAGTATAAGGTTTTTGTAACATTAATGCTATACATAGCATAGGTTATAAATTTAGGGTAAATTATGAAAATATTGCGATCATTGTGTAATGTAAGGTGTATGGAGGACTTAGGAAAAATATCTATGTCATAAGGAGGTGTTTGGTACAAATAATGACATTAAAAGGAATTATAAAGTTTATATAATAAGCTAATAAACTTTAGGCTATAAAGGGATGTAATATGTAAAGGAAATAAAAATAGGGGTGGTGGGCTGTAATATGGCCGCAAATATAAGGTTGTTTTGAAAAGGTATGAAAATTATAAGTTAAGATAAAGTTTGGAGTTAAATGCAAATTCTAGGAAAATTTGGGGCCAAATTTTAATTCTATAAAATGTTGGGTATATATGAGTGAATGAGGCGAATGTGGTATGGTCAAATGTTGACCAAAGCTTGGAGTTAAATATTGAAACTTAGGATTTAATATGAATTATAACATAAAATGTAAAGATTACAAAGTTTTGGGGTACGTTTGTAATTAAGGATAAATATACTTTGAAACGGAAAGAAGGGAGGGTCTGTAGAATTTTTTTGCAAATTGGAGGGTAAGTTTGGAATAAATAAGTAAAGGGTAAAAACTATGGAAAGCTAAAAACGTCGAAGGCATTTTTATTGTTTATAGTGCAGGGTTTATGGTCTAACGACCCTAAACCCACAAACCCTAAAAGCCTGTTGAGTCTGTAACGACGATATAAAGTGTAGAACCAATGCCAAATAGATTACCCTACCCTAAAACACCCTAAAAACCACCCTAGGAATGCTAAAAACGTCGAAGGCATTTTTAGGGTTTGTAGTGCAGGGTTAAGGTTCAATTTTAAAAAAACACAAAGGATTTACATTGTTTTATATGAAATGTTCACTTTTCTTAAACACAAGATTCACTTTTTTTAAAAGAATGATTCACTTTCAATAAATGAAAGGTTCATACTCTTCTCGCATTAGTTTGTGGTAGGATTAACTTTTACTAGTATTAAACAAAATATTCACTTTTCTTAAATCTTTGATTCACCTTTAAAACATCTTCGATTCACTTTTCTTAAACCTCTGATTCACTTTTCTTAAACCTCTTATTCACTTTACTTAAACAATATCTATTTACGAGAATCACTTTTCTTAAACCTCTAAGTCACTTTTCTTAAACCCACGATTCACTTTATAAAAACCTCTGATTCACATTTGTTAAACCTCTTAATCACTTTAGTTAAACGTCACTTTGTAACAACTTGTGATTCACACTTTTTAACAACCTTTGATTCACTTTTCGAAAACATCTGATTCACACTAGTCAAACAATAAGAATCACTTTAATTAAACAATCTCTGTTTATGAGTGAAATACCCCAAACCTTAATATATTAATGAACTATCTAATTAGGATATACTAAGGCTAGAACGTGCCTTAGAAATATTAGAAGAAGTGTTAAACAACAACTTACTCCAAAACATGCTTTAAGAACAATTAGAGCAAAAGGTGTTTTAAAGAGCACAAATAAATTAGGGAACTACCAATAAGTTCCCAAGAGATTTCAATTATGAAATACCCCTAAGATTAGTAATACGCATTAAGTAGAATTAGCGTTTAAATCGAAAACGTACCTTAGAGCACAAAAATGTGCTTTAAGGAAAAATGTGCTTTAAGCATGTATACATGGAACGAAAAGGCTAATGAGCCTAAATACCATAAATAAATAAGGGTAACAACAATGAAATGGTCATAGGAGCCATTACATATACACACAAATTAAGTATACAAAGTCCACAGTAAAACAGGTACTAAACTAACGAAAGTCAAGGAGAAACCACTAAACGACTTGGTTTAAATTGGAATGAGCAACATGCTATTTCATCAACAAAGTTTCTAAATGATGTAAATATACTAAGGACACATTTAAACTAGCCAAAACAAATTGCATAATCAATGTGAACCCGGAAGCACATAAAATGGTGTTTTAAGGCATTTTTTGCTATGTAACATACCTAACACATGGTATAAGTCCTTATGAACGATATTAATGCATCTAATATTACATAAATACAAGGGAGAAACAAAAACATTTGGGTCAAACACTGACCTAGGCTAGCCGACATGGGGATGACTCATAAAGGTGTTAAAATGCTTTTTTCTTACTATTTCACCTACTATGCTTTTCCGTGAGTGCCTTATCACATTGTCCCCTGAATAATTGATCAATAAGACACTCATCCATCCTCTCTAGCCCAGAACAATTCGTGGCTCCTTCTCCCTTTGAAGAAACTCCACAAAAAACTTCATTGTTGCTAGATTAGAACCTTAAAGAACACCTTGTCTTGCACAAATCGTAACTTTCTCATCTTAACTCCAAATAACAAGCTTGATAGCTCATTGGAATCCTCTTTCGAATATATTTCCATCCATAGCTCATGAGTCTCCAAACTATGAGGAAACACCACGAAGAAGTTCCTTTGATTCTCGAGGTAAAACATTGCCTTCTTGGAAACTCTTTGTTCTTTGATTTTCATCAAGGCTGAGTGCCTAGGGTTACTAACCATTCTTATTCTTCATCTTATTCTATGATTTTGGAGCCAATTTATCTAGCAAATTGCTGTCAAAATTTCTAAGGAAATCAGGCTTAATATTAAGCTAAAGGTAATATACAAGGAAATCCTACAACTCCTTACTCAAGGTCTAATGTTGATCTATATATGATCTAACATATTGTTCATCTTGTTTATTATTGCCGAAATTATAAGTGTGTTAGATTTAATTTTTGACACATTAAATGTTAATATCTTGTAAATCTAAAATTAGATTTATACTCCTTATGGTATAAGCTTCAATATAAGCTATCATAATATACAAGAAAAATTCATATACTATGAATTTTCAATATGGCCGAAAATTAAGGGGTTATTAATGAGTTAGAAAAATTTTCTAACTTAGTTAAATTAAAGGAATTAGTATAATAAGAGTAATATGTAAAATTTCAGAGGTTTTGGTACCTAATGGTGATTGCAGAAAATTAATGGGGTCAATATGGAATTTTTGAGAGTTTGGATGATGAGAAAATAATTGTTGAATTAAGTTTACAATTTAGAAAAGAGTTTATAAGTATTATAGGAATTTATAAGGTTTTTGGTATATTTAAAAGTTAATAAAGGATGGTATATATATACTATAATATTAGATAATTAAATCTAGTGATTTAGAGATGTTTAAAATGATTTTTGATGTTCAAAAATCTGTAGGTCAATTAATTACGAAAATTAGAAATTAATTGGAGTTAAATTGGTTAATAAATGAAAGAATAAACCACAAGGGTAAAATGGTAATTTTACTGGTCAAATGTGGTCAAACATGGTCAATGATAGTTTATAAATATTTAGATAAGTTAGAATAAAAATTATAGCAAAAATTAGGTAATAAAATGTTTAAGGAATAAAAAGTTAAGATAAATTAACTTTAGGGGTAATATTGTAAATTCTGGAAAGTTAGGGGGTTTGACCGTAAAGGACTGGTCAAACTTGGGTATATTTTGGTAATTGACCAAAATTATAAAAGAAATTAATTAAGAAAGACTTTGGAAGAAATTAGAAATAAAAATAACAAGTTTAGAACTTATTATGAGTAAAATAGAAATTAAGAGAAAACTATGGGTAAGGAATGTAAATAACACATTTTTATGTGTTTAGAAGGTTAAGGAAATTAAATAACGAATTTAGAAACAAATTGTAAAAGAAACAGAGTTAACGCGGGGTTAAACGAGACCCGTATATAACTTGGGGTATACGACGGGTATACCCGTAATTTAAGAAAAATAGAGGAAATCAATATTAAAGGATTTTTAGAGAAAATACAAGTTATATTGGAAAGATAAATAAATACGTATGATACGGAGTATCATACGGACGTATACGAAAATTTTTGGTATACATGAATAGTACTTGTATACGTGAATAGTATCCGTATACATGAATAGGAAATACGTATACGTGAACAGTAAAATACGAGCCGTATATGTGAATAGTGAAGTACAGTGAATAGTAAAATACGAGGCCGTATAAATGAATAGTAAAATACGAGGTCGTATAAATGAATAGTAGAATACGAGACCATATAAATGAATAGTGAAATATGGATGAATAGTGAAAACTACGAAAACCTAATACAAGGTCCGTATAAGTCTAAGGTTGCTGACTGTGCAACTAAATAACTGCTAACGACGTTAGTATGTTAATGAATTAGAATTGAGTTTGAAAACGCTCCTAAATGAACGAACCCGTTTAACGGTAAACTATTATACCCGGGTTAACCTAGGAAGTGGTTTAAGTTGAAAAAAGAACCAAACTAGTTCTAAGACACAGGAGGGTATGATTTTCTTGTAGGCGTTTGGCAGATTAGGCGAATGTGGTATTAAGAGCTAGCCAATCTCCGGTGTACGGTATGATTTTCGTGTAGCCTGCTTGCTAACGAGGTGTCTCTCGGCTTGTGTGCTATTTGTTTACGTGTGCCGACTAAACAAGATAAAGCATGCAACCGGAATATTATGTTTGGTGTGTGATTGTGATGCACTAACACAACTTACCTTGAGAACTTACTAACAATGTTTAGTAAAGTGATATGTGAGAATAAGGAACATTCCCTAATATTGTTTTATTAGTAACCGAAAGAGGTTAACTAACAAACATTGACTTTGAGGCTTCTACTAACTGGAACTTGGGAGTGAGGAATCCGGGACTAACTCCGGTCATGCATGTTAAGGAAGGAGGTCGGCATCGACATCAGATCCGTCTTCCGTTTGACTTGTCTTGTGACTCGTCGCCTTGAGTCGACAAATAGACTCGACCACCACGGATGAACAGCTCGAGGTGGGAGGCAAATTCAGTTGGCGCAGGAGGGTCAAGCCTACACCCCTCATAATTTAAGAAATATTGTTTATTTAAACTAGTGGAGCTGATAACTCACTAGCTAGGGTTAATAACAACCCGACAAAAATAAACAACGAACTAAGGTACAATCAGTTCTAATTAAAGAACGGTTGTCTTAATTGAGATAAGATTTGAGATAAGGATTAAGATTGAGGTAAGATAAGAATGGACTAAGATTAAGAGAAATCATATCTTAAGGAGTTAAATGATTAACTCACTTATTAAGGGAACACTTTTAAGTCGTTCAATATATGTGAACTATGTGTGTTCATATGTGGCTTATTGTTTATTGCACTTCTTACTTATGTTGTGTATCTAATCAACTTCATGCTATCGACAATTAGTCATCGTAGCCCCGTTAGCTTAGGGGCTATAAGAGAATCGTACCAGCAAAGGTGCTGACCCCCTCGGGGGCAACTGTTTATTTTGCAGGTGAATAACAGAAGACGGCCGTCCTGAGAGTAGGAGCGGGTAGAGTACTTCGGGTTGCTTTTACATTTGTTACACGAGTTGTGCATGTACACTCATTTAGTAAACGGATGAGATGTTAGTATGATGTATTAGGATATGAGATACTCGGTATAAGTTGTGTTTATGGATTGTATTGCATGTATAGATGCTCGAGTAATTATCCGGTTAGTCAGACCGTGACTTGTAAAAGAATAGGCCTAGTTGGTCACGTGGGTGACTAACGGTGGTAACACCAATTTAGTAGAACTTTTCCGTTGCGTTGTTAACGAACGAGATGGACTTAGGGCGACAATCATTGTATTTGGAGATGGGGTGTTACAAAAAGTGGTATCAGAGCGCAGTTACGCTCTGATGACTGGAAATTACCGAGCTTAGGAATTACCGAGTTAGGAATAGTAGACTTTGGGATAGGGGTTGAGTATTAGTGCGAGAGGTGCGTTAGTTAGGATTCCCCGACGTGTATCGGATATCTATAATACCTTACCCGCCCTCCGCGCCCCTGGTTCTAAGATACCAGAAATGAACGCCAGAGAGATGACAAGCTTTCTCTTACTCGGGAAAACCCGATCTGGCAATTACTTAGCATTATGCAATATGAGAAGCACCTCGTTATGCAATAGTCTTTCAAGACTTGAAGGTCCTAATTGGAGCACAACGTTGAAACAGGCGCTACCAACGGAATCCTACCAATGAGAGAATAATAATTACCGGCAACTTGGGTCGACATGCTACGCAGTCGATATAACCCCGCCATACCAGTAAGAAGAAAAGCACTATGAGTGCAATAAGAGGACAAGAGAAGTGACAGAAACACCGGACAATAGTCCAAAAGGGCAATAATAGCGGGATAATACCGCGCAAGAGCATAGGGACTACCTAAAAGTCAATTATGCAGCGGGTAACTCCGAACTTATACAAAAAAGGGGGTTGCAAAGACCTAACTGCAATTAATGGTGGCCATCGGGTCCGGTTCTACCC
Organism: Limonium bicolor; assembly: GCA_023374045.1. Taxonomy (NCBI): domain Eukaryota; kingdom Viridiplantae; phylum Streptophyta; class Magnoliopsida; order Caryophyllales; family Plumbaginaceae; genus Limonium; species Limonium bicolor. The sequence continues at coordinate 350,619,306 of CM041778.1, forward strand.
GGAATCGGCGGTTCTACCCGGAACCGGCGGTTCTACCCGGAACCGATTGGAACCGGAACCGGCCGGGAACCGGAACCGGAACCGAACCGCCTCAGCCGGTTCTGAATACGAATACATGTTTTGAGATTCGAGCCCGAACCGGGCCCGGAACCGGAACCGCCTGGAACCGTCGTCGGATTCAGAACCGGGAACCGGAACCGGTGGAACCGGAACCGGTTGAAGTTACCATTGGAATCAGGCCAAAACAACATCGTTTTGGGTCTCGGGTGCGCGCTCCTCTTAAGAAAATAGTTGTACTCTTTTTCTTTATTAGGGTTTTCCCAATGGGTTTTTACCTAATAAGGTTTTAATGAGGCAGTGAATCATATAATAAAATTCTCTTTGTTCCTTATTTTTTGTAAATTCAATAAAAATTCCTAAGTCTTTGTTTCTTAAACATTTAAGATTATAAACTTGAAGAATAACCTATCTAGGAGTAAAGTGGATGAAAAGAGCAACGTGTGCGCTCAAACGGATCTCAGATCGGAGCTAAAACAAAGCAACTGGAGCCGATCGAATCTTTCTGGAACCGGTCGGAACCGATCAGAACCGGAACCGGAACTGGAACCGGCCAGAACCGGTTTTTTGACCGAATCCGAAGCGAATCCAGATTTCAGAACTGGAACAGGAACCGCCCAGACCGGTTCCGAATACGAATACACATTTTCCGGAACCGGTGGAACCGGAACTGGAACCGGTGGAACCGGACCCGTGGCCACCATTAACTGCAATAGCTCAGACAACTACGGATGCATATGCAAGTCATACTCCAAGATAGGACTACGACGTAGTGCCTAAGGAGAGTCAATACTCGATAAACACGACGAAGGTGTGGAAACGAGAGTGAGTACCAAGGCGAAAGCAAAAGAAAAAGGGTCCCCTCAGAAAGAGGAATACCCTGATAAGTAACTATACTAACAAAAGCAGTCAGGAAGCTGCCTAGATAATCGACTAACCAAAGCCAAAAAGGGCAAAGAAGGAGTCCCATGGACTACCACCTACATGGAGTTTAGGAGAATGTACCATTACCGACGTATACAGTACTGATAGCCCATCTTGCATGGCGCACTTTCCTTGGCAAGTGCTGCCGCAATGAAGCTGTACGGGAAGCCGTGAAAACCAAATGGTAAAAACCACGGATACAATACATATTAACACCGGATTACAAATCCTTAAGACTGAAGAGTGAAACATTGGGAGGGCCTGACGGCCTGACCATGACAACTAAATCAATACACCAGTCAGCAGGGAGCTGGGCTTGGTCAGGAAACTAAACGACGTGAGCATCAACAACAGACAACCGACACTACAGGTAAGAACATCAACCCAAAACCAAGCCTAACCTTGAATGGAATAACCGAGGAGAATACTCAACAATGTGAGAAGACCAGATGTAAGTAATAACCTACAAGGAAGGTATTACGACATACAATGAAGACGGATGACATAACAACTTTCAATAAAAACGGGATGAACTCCCAGAATAATACCATTAACAGCACTCTTCATTGAGGATGTTGATAAAACCCAGAAACAGAATCAGAGAAAACAAATTTAAGCAATGACCTACCTAGGATCAAAGACGTGCAATCACAAAAGAGAGAACCTCAAAAGGACTACACCATAGAGTTGGTATAGTTGAGTAGAAAAAGACACATAAATGATGGTTAGTATTGTTTGCCTAACTCATTAACACCCAAGTATGATTAGCCATTAACGGGTGGTGTGGTCAACGAAAGTTGAGCAAAGTACTGACATGGCAGCACATGATAGCCAGGGTAAACATCCGACTTAGACACCGGAAGGCAGAGGCCTAATGAAAATGAATCCTTAAATGCTAAAAGACACAAGTCTATGAGAGCGAATGTATTGTCACAAACACTGATTAACATCGGATTACCTAAGCAAACTTCCACAGCAGGAAGCGAGACACAACAACTTATTGTGAAACCCAATAGTACATCCAATGATGTGACCCAACACTGACAGAGTTCAGAGAACAAGAGAATTACTTGGATAACCTACAGATGATTAAGAATACAACAGTGAACCGAACACCGGCTCTCACTTGAGACTAATCAAGCATTAAGGGCCTACGAGCCAAGGATGTTAAATACATCAGAGCTCGAGGCGCAGGAAAGCATAAAAGGCTTATCTAGGCCATGAATGAACTACAACTCGTACATATGAGTGGTTATGAGAACCTATACTAAATTGAGGAGGAATTGCCAGAAAAGGGCACCAATGAGAATAGAGAGATAATATAAATGACGGGGGCGGAGAACGAACCACTCCTTGAGGGTGAGGATACCTTTCCTTGTTAAGAGACTTTGAGTGAAATAAACCTGAAATTTGAAGCAATTATCTTCGAGCTAAATGATAACAATCTTACAGTATGATGCGACAACCGCCTTACATCAAACCTGGGGAACTCCCAGTGTGTTTACACCAGAAAGGGATTGAAAATAAGACAAGACGTTGAAGTCAACAATTGAAGAATTGTGCCATCAATGGGCAATATAAGACAGCTAAAGCTACTTCGGTAGTGGAGGCCGTGAGAATAATACCTGTCAGGTAGATTAAGTTACAGTGCGCAGCAAATCAACCACTATATATAAGCCATCAAATATTGACACGAAAGCAATCAGTTTATGAATAAAAACCCGATGTAAGTAAGGTGATGAAATGGGAGGCAAACTATGCAGTAACGCCAGTAGTCTGGACCATGTGATGAAAGGTTTCACAGGAAGCACACTGTCCATTCCGTAAGGAACTGGAAGTGCATTCCTAGTGGATCGACATGAGAAATGCGATAAGAGGCTCTAAGGAAAGAGACCTCAAAATACTAAAGGATCGAGTCCGTACTAAATACAGAAGGTATCATGTAGTTATGAACCCAGTAGATGGATATTCCTTGATTAAGTTCAAGAAGAACGACATGTGTGTTATGATGGAATGATGAAAGAGGAGATCGACAACAGAATACTTCACAAATTAGCTGTAACTAAGCGTGTGACGAACACTACGAGTATACTTAAATGAGATGTGGGACAACCGCACTCCAAAGGAGCTTGTGAGCTTGATAGACTTAATTATAAGTTAGTCGGGTAAGTAGCAATGTATCAATAAAGTACCCCATATATGTAAACGAGTAGTGTAAGAAACACGAGAAGTAGTCGACTCCGTATGACGGTCAGCGACACAAATCCACACCAGAACAACAATTTACCGCGGACAATTGAAGAGGAAGAACTCTGTTAAACCAACGAGTCTAAAGGAATCAAAGAACTCGTTCTAGGAGGAAAATAATTAAAAGTTATGAGTGCGGGGAGCACTGATTACTAAGTACGAACATTTGATATGGCTCAAGATTTTGAGGAAACTTGAAATACCCCGACCTTAAATATGGCGATTAAATTATCCTAATAGGTATTTAAGAGCCTAATAATGATTAAGTAATATTGGTAAGGGAAAATAAATGCAAAAGAAATAAAGAAACGCTTAAAAAGCGAAAAACGCTAAATAAGCGTTAAATAACCATAGGAGGTATGAGACCTCGGTTAGCGTATTGTAAGGATTCTAAAGGCTTAATTAAGTCTAAATAAATATAAGGGAACAAATCCCAAAGAAAACGGATCCTCAAAATGGATTAAAAACACTAATGAACATTAAAGCGCGTTTTCGAGGTAACCGGGAAAACGTGACTTTAAGCGGGTCAAATAGACTCGTAACAATTTTGGTCAACTAAATGATCATTAATAAATATTAGTGAAGCTTTAGGACCAATAAAATCAATAAAACGAGAGATTAGTAAAAACTGTCAGAAACGGGAAGTTGTGGGGTAGAAACATAAATAACCAAGAGTTATGTGTCCACTTTGAAAACAAAAAGTAAAAGTGTTATGTGTGTGTGTGTGTGTCCGATCGGACCCTCCCCTCACACTCCCCTCTATTTACAAAAGACAAAAATAATTAAGTAAACACTCACCTCACCTTTATTCTCTCTCTCCTCCAATTCACTCCCTCTCTCACGTGAACACACCCCTCCTCACTCTCTCTTTTCTCCTTCTTCTACCTCCAACCGATTTCCATGGTGAATAAGAAAAACAACACAAAACCTCACCTTCTCTCCTCTTGTAACCCACTCAAATCCCTTCCAAAAATTACAAAAATTACACCATTGTAATCCTCTCACCAAGAGCTACGTTTCTATCTTTCCAAAATTCGAAAACACACATTTTCTTTTTTATGGGTATACCCCATTTGGAGTTTCAAGACCACCATTAGAGCCACCTTGTTCTCCTTGTTCTTTTGAGGTAAAAATCTCTTTGAAACTCCATTGTTTTTCTAGCCTTAAAGGCAAAACGAATTTGAACTAAACCCTTGTTTGGTTCCTCTTGTACCCAGCCGGTTTTGGCTTCTTTGAAGGGGTGGAAACCTTGTTCTTAAACTCCTCTAAGTTTCATCTACTCCCTTGCAAGGTAATGAAACTCCTAAACCCTAAAATATACATTAAAAGCTTAAGCAATGTTAGGGTTAGTTTTTAGTATTGAATGGTGTATTTATGAATGGGTTGTAATGTTAGATTGTTGAGAAACTATAACCGGTAGAAGAAAGAAAGGAAGAAAAAACAAAACAGAAGCAAGAACAAGGTGAAGATTTACCTCTGATCAGTCTTGAGCAATGCGTGTGTGTGTATGTATAAGTATACTGTTTAACAAATGTAAACCTACTGTAACCGTATAAACAGATGAGCATAATGGTATTGATAACATTAGTTGTGTAGATAAGTTAAAATCTGTCAAAACATAAAGGAATGAGCTACTGCTGTGAACGTGAGTGAACTGATGCATATATACATGTAAACTGTCAATGCATATGTATAAACTGATGCAGGTTGAAACCGATTTGATTTTTGATGAATTAGTGTGAGGAGAATGTAAGATTATAGGGGAAACTATGGCAAATTTTACCTAGAAACTATGTCACTTAGGAGCTGTTAGCATTTGTAGAAGAAGAATGAAAATGGATCAGAAGTAGCAGCAGCAACTCGGTAGAACTGCAACAGAAAGAAAAGAAATGAAACAGTGGAAATGGTGAGGTAGCAGTAGGTTGAGGGAATTGATTTTGGTGAGGGATTAAGGTGAGTTTAGATGCTTGGATAAGTAGTTAAACATGTAATATTAAGATTAGAAACCATTAGGAAGTGATTAGAGGAAGAAGAGAATGAAACAGAGCATGGAAAATGTTCCAGTCGTAGCAGATCACTGTTGGTCCGGGACTTAGGTCTTGTATGAAGTCCCGGACCAACCACTCAAAACTAACCGAGAGTTGCAATTCACTAAGGGTCCGGGACTTACCTCTGGTATAAGGTCCCGGACCACTAGACAAAAACCATTCGAGAGTTCAGCTACTCATGGTCCGGGACTACCTTGTGTACAAGGTCCTGGACCAACACCAAATTTCACCCGAGAGGAATTTTAAGTGGGCTGTAAGTTAAGGCTTTGTTTGGGGATGGTGTATAAGTTGCTTAAGACTTAAGTAATCATAAGTAAGAGTCATTAGGAGTATAAACAAGCTAGAATGAGAATGAGAAGTAAGTAAAGAATGGAAATGAAATTGTACAAGTAAGAATTAGTAAGTATGTAAAGTGGATGAACTAGGCAATTTGAAGGGCCTAGGTAGTGTTTAAACATGTGAGATTACCTGGAAGAAGATTGGGGAAACAAGGGTGAAGTTGGGAAAGAAAAATAAAATCTGTAGCAAGGTTCTGACTCCGTCCGACCCAGACGGTGAGTCGGACGTGGGTCGGACGGGGCTTGAGAAACGAAAACCAAACTTTCTGGAATGGTCCGACCCAGAGCCGTGAGTCGGACATGGGTCGGACATGCAAATTTTTACAATGTCGAAGTTTCTGACTTCGTCCGACCCAGACGGTGAGTCGGACGTGGGTCGGACGGAGCTTGGACGACAGGACCAAAACCTTCTGGAATGGTCCGACCCAGAGAGTATGGGTCGGACGGAATAGTGCTGGGTCGGACAGGGTACTTTTTCTGGGAATGAACCTTACTGGAATGGTCCGACCCAGGGCTTGGGTCGGACGGTGGGTCGGACGGCCCTATACTTACAAAAAAAAAACAGTAAGCTTATAACTAGTATATATGCATATATATATGTATATGTATACCCACCTATACATACATGCATATATGTGTAAGTAAACCATTGTAAGTAATTAAAAGTAAGTAAATAAAATGTAAGTATAGGAATGTGAAGACCTAGTAAGTATGAGTTAGGAAGCGTAAAGGTAACCGAATTAAGTTAATGATAGTTAGATTAATTATTCGGTTGTATGTATGTCATAGGATTGAATTGTGAATACCGGAGGAACGTTGGGATACAAGTACAACGGTGAAAGGTATGATTTCTTCATGCCCTGTATCCTAATCTGGTTACCCCGATTTGTGTGCTTATTTGACCACCTAAATAAGATAAATGTATGAATCGGACTATATTGCACTTACCTGTGCTTGACTATGTTGTGCTTGATATTTATGTCTTGAGCACTAGTTTGTATAATTCATGAAATAATGAATGATGATGTATGGTATTCGAACCTCGTATTGTACTTGTGTAATGTATTGTACCTCGCATGTATGTGTATATGTGTATTGTATTATTGTGGCTTGGATGTTGACTTGTGCTAATTCCTAACTATCTAACTCCTAACTTAAGTGAGTAAATTGGAATGAGTACAAGTCCGATATAGCTTCGGCCACGCGTGAGGATGCGGAGTTACAAGAGGTTGGCTGCAATTCCTGACTCTTAAACTGGTCCGCGGCCCAAATCCCTTAAATGGGTAGCATCCCGGATTGGTGAGTCAAGTAAATCCCGGTGGTGGGACGGAGTAGTCCCCGGGCCGGAGGTCCCGACGACTTAACATGAGTAAGAGTAAGAGTAAGTAAGTATGGATCCGTAAGTAAGTATGAGTATGAGTATGTATGTGTATGAAGTAACGAGTAAAAGAGTAATCTCCACCCGATTAACCCGGGTGGACCAATGAAGCTAACAAGAATTGTATATTGTGTATGTAATGAGTATGTGTATTTCGGAAGAAGGTAAGTAAGGATTGGATGGTTTATTGTATTCCTTGTAAGTAATGTAGTGTATGTATGTATGCCTTGCGTAAGTATTGTTGTATTGTGTATAAGAGCATTATGCATGTATGTTGAATGAAATCAACCGCATGTATTCGACCAAGTGGTCGGCGTACCCTCACTAGTACGCGGGGTATGCGGTTATCATGCTCGGCGAAAGCTGACCCCTTCGGGGGACATTTTTTTTAGTGTGCAGGTACCCGAACGAATATGGTCAAGAAAGAGACCGGAGGCACACCCTGGTATTTGGAAGTAAGTAGCGTGTGAGGAACGGGTAGTAAGTAGTCTCTTAGTGAGTATGCACAAACCTGGAAGAGGTATTATACTTGTATAAGGATCCTAGTAAACTCGGTATGTAAATTATATTGTATAGCACTTGGAGTATTGTATTGAATGAAGATTGTAGTAGTATTTGGTAAACGGAGAATGTATTGTAGACTTGTAGTACTCGGGATTCCGGTCCATCAGACCAATGCGGTATGTAGAAGTAGTAGCCTTGTTAGTCACGTGGGTGACTAACGGCATTGTATCACCCATTGTATGTAAGCATATATCCGCTGCGTGTATCTGATATGTAAGGAAATTGGACGGTAAGCACTGTATTAATGGTAGGGGTGTTACAAAACTGTGAAGAGCAATAAGCACTGAACAGTAGCTCTAGATAATACAGAAATCTCAGACTGAGGGTCAGTTAAAAAGGAAACAATTCAGACGCTGGAACACGCAATAACAGCATGAACATCAGATCTCCAGAGAACTGGATAGACAAACTATAACTCATTGAGACCGTGTATAGATAAAGATACACGCGTCCATTAAGAGGCCTTTATTCCTAAATTATAAGGATACAAAGGATCTGTAAAACGTATTGAAGAGGATAAGAAGGGCAAACTAAGCCCCAAGATTATCAGAGTCGCGCAGCAGAAGCTAGTGGACCGTATCTTAAAGGCTTGAAATACCTAACAAAAGAGAAAAAGGAAGGTTGTGTCTCACATCTTCCAGTCAAATAAAATATACGACTTATCTACCAAATACTTTGGAGCCTTAGAGGCTACACTGGAACCCAGTTGTAAGATTGGTATAAACACCAATAAGAATCCTTGATATAGAGACTAAGCCATTACCATGGTGAAGACCCTCTGACCCAATCATAATGTGAGATAGACTACATGGAAGCTAGACTGCTCCATGACACCTAAACATCTTGAACTTATGTTCAAGGATGATATAATGTTGATTACGTGGGCGTAATCCATTTTAAGGGGGGTAGAGCGCATAATCGCTTAGCGTATGTTTCACGTATTGAGTACGTAAACTACAGTGTGCATAGCACAATATAATTTGTTTTGATGTTTGATATGTATGTCATATAAACATATGTATTCATTCTTATTTGGTTGTGGTTATTACGCACAAATAGATGCGAATACCAGATGTATTAGGGGACTACCTCGTTTAAACTTCGGTGCGAGAATTCAGGTAACGAGGAGTAGAAACTCCAGGGGAATTAAAATCCCTACGATATGTATTGATGTGAGACCAAATATGGTAATGTTATGAGGTATGAATCGGTATGAGACCGATGTAGAACCTAATAGGAATTAAATTCTCTAAGTAATTGCTGAGAGGTGAATTAAGAATGACTTATGCACTGAGTTCCATAATTTGGAGATGTATTGATTTATGATTATGACTAGAAGGACTAAAAGATATAAAATGCTACATGAATATTATTTGGTTGTTTGAAGTTGACGTGGGAGGTAGAACTTGATCTTGGCCAGATCAAGGAAAACTGAACACAAATTGGGGTGAAAGGATAGTTCAACACTGATGCTGATCACATCAGGGTCGGATGATTCCTGAAACTCCCTATAAGTGGTCACAATTAACCACGTTAAGAGTAGATGCAGTAGCATAAAGTGGAATTGGAGTTGACATGTATTTCTTTACTAAGTCTCACTCATGGAACCGAGGACGTATGTGCCCTTGTCTTCGGATTGGTGACATGAGGAGAACAAAATGGTTTTGTATCACTCAGCCCATGAAGGCGTGGACGTACGAGCCTTTGTCTTTGGACCGTTGACATGGGGGGATACGACAAAAGTATGTGATGTTTTGATCTTCCAAAGGACCGTGGACCAGAGAGCGTAAGAGTCCAGCACAATCGGTACTTGCGGATAACATTTTCTGTATTACTCGCTCACAAACTCGAGGACATGAAAACCTTTGTCTTCGGACCGGTTACATGAGGAGTATACAGTAAAGAATATACAAAGAGTATTTCGATTACTAAAACATGCAAAAGACATGTTGTGTGGTAAGTGTGGTAAATATATATATATATAGCAGACCTTATGAGTCAGAATGCCTATACAAATATTGAGTGATCTATATGATCTTTTAGTGTGAAGTTACCGGTGTATTATAAGAGATATAGATACATGGGAACTTTGGGGACAAAGTTCTTTTAAGGGGGGTAGATTGAAATACCCCAAACCTTAATATATTAATGAACTATCTAATTAGGATATACTAAGGCTATAACGTGCCTTAGAAATATTAGAAGAAGTGTTAAACAACAACTTACTCCAAAACATGCTTTAAGAACAATTAGAGCAAAAAGGTGTTTTAAGAGCACAAATAAATTAGGGAACTACCAATAAGTTCCCAAGAGAGATTCCAATTATGAAATACCCCTAAGATTAGTAATACGCATTAAGTAGAATTAGCGTTTAAATCGAAAACGTACCTTAGAGCACAAATATGTGCTTTAAGGAAAAATGTGCTTTAAGCATGTATACATGGAACGAAAAGGCTAATGAGCCTAAATACCATAAAGAAATAAGGGAACAACAATGAAATGGTCATAGGAGCCATTACATATACACACAAATTAAGTATACAAAGTCCACAGTAAAACAGGTACTAAACTAACGAAAGTCAATGAGAAACCACTAAACGACTTGGTTTAAATTGGAATGAGCAACATGCTATTTCATGAAAAAAGTTTCTAAATGATGTAAATATACTAAGGACACATTTAAACTAGCCAAAACAAATTGCATAATCAATGTGAACCCGGAAGCACATAAAATGGTGTTTTAAGGCATTTTTGGCTATGTAATATACCTAACACATGGTATAAGTCCTTATGAACGATATTAATGCATCTAATATTACATAAATACAAGGGATAAACAAAAAAAATCGGGTCAAACACTGACCTAGGCTGGCCGACATGGGGATGACTCATGAAGGTGTTAAAATGCTTTTTTTCTTACTATTTCACCTACTATGCTTTTCCATGAGTGCCTTATCACATTGTCCCCTGAATAATTGATCAATCAGACACTCATCCATCCTCTCTAGCCCAGAACAATTCGTGGATCCTTCTCCCTTTGAAGAAACTCCACAAAAACTTCATTGTTGCTAGATTAGAACCTTAAAGAACACCTTGTCTTGCACAAATCGTAACTTTCTCATCTTAACTCCAAATAACAATCTCGATAGATCGTTGGAATCCTCTTTTGAAGATCTTTCAATCCATAGCTCATGAATCTCCAAACTATGAGGAAAAACCACGAAGAAGTTCCTTTGATTCTCGAGGTAAAACATTGCCTTCTTGGAAACTCTTTGTTCTTTGATTTTCATCAAGGCCGAGTGCCTAGGGTTACTAACCCTTCTTATTCTTCATCTTATTCTATGATTTTGGAGCCAATTTCTCTAGCAAATTGCTGTCAAAATTTCTAAGGAAATCAAGCTTAATATTAGCTAAAGGTTAATATACAAGGTAAATCCTACAACTACCTATCTCAAGGTTCTAATTGTTGATCTATATATGATCTAACATATTGTTCATCTTGTTTATTATTGCCTAAATTATAAGTGTGTTAGATTTAATTTTTGACACATTAAATGTTAATATCTTGTAAATCTAAAATTAGATTTATACTCCTTATGGTATAAGCTTCAATATAAGCTATCATAATATACAAGAAAAATTCATATACTATGAATTTTCAATATGGCCGAAAATTAAGGGGTTATTAATGAGTTAGAAAAATTATCTAACTTAGTTAAATTAAAGGAATTAGTATAATAAGAGTAATATGTAAAATTTAAGAGGTTTTGGTACCTAATGGTGATTGCCGAAAATTAATGGGGTCAATATGGAATTTTTGAGAGTTTGGATGATGAGAAAATTGTAACGACCCCAAAACCACCCTGGTTCTAACACCGTCACACGCCGCGCGCTTACTACCTAAGACACGCAAGGCTACTCTTTGACTAATCCCAAACAGATACAGATGCTCTTCTATTACATAAATAATGATTACAACTCGTCTCACAAATACAATACGGAAGCCAAAATAATTACAAAGCAGAAGTCTAAAATAAATATAAAGGCTACAAAGCCACAAACAATTACAAGCCCATGAAGCAAAACTAAAAGCAGAAACAGAAGCAGAAGCCTTCAAATAGAGCTAAAACCTACAAAATGTTAAATGAATAGGGGTGAGCAAACCACAGCTCAGTAAGTGATAAACTTCATCAGCATAAGCATGCTCAAAACATTTTTACAGAACATAGCTTATATAGATATAAGTTAGCAAATCAGATTCAGAATCAAAATCAAATGGAAGCACCTCAAAACGATAAAAATTCAAACGCAAAGCAGAGCGAAACAGAGGTCACAAAGGTATAGCTTGACAGTGGAAGACTTTTACAGAAACCATAGGGTTTTTGAGAAATCATAAGTCACATATAGACCATCAAAAGAAGGAAACAAAACATAGGCATAGTTTCTTTACAAAGCTCATTTGCAATACAAATCTAATCGTCGCAAAACGGAAAACATAAACCAAGGCTGGCAAAACAATTGAGACAAAACGAAGCTGAAGCCACACTCACATAATGAGACAAAGCACAAAGCAGTGTCTCATGTCAGAAGCTGCCATCGCTCAAAACTGAACAGAAGCAAATCAGAATCTTATACACATCAGAACGATATCAAAAACATAGTTTTTAAGGGACCCTAGTTCAGAGCATACAGAATAGGTCAGAAGACCTCAGATAACAGAACGGGTCTGAAGACCCCAGATAACAGAATGAGTCCGTCGACTCCAGAACAGAACGGGGGATGCCCGTGACACAAATACAGAAGGACGTCCTACACAGCGCGCTACGGGATAACTCGACCCAGTCATCCACGGCTCAGAAAGCAATAAACTAGGTCCCAAAACAAACTAGTAAATCAAAACCATAAACACAAAGTATATATGCCTAAACCAAATTATAAGGCGCGCATAAACGTAAATACACACTCATTGTTAACGAAAGTGTACATATGCGAAGAGATAAAAATCATTTGTAAATTAACGAAACACTATTAGATAAAGTAATAACAATAATCTTAAAAAAATAATAGTAATAATTATATAATAACTACGTATCGGAACGAGAATCAAACTCGTATATATATACTTTCACATGCGAACACTATATCAAAATAAAATATGTTAGGATGAAAGAAACTTCATCATTGATGAAACACAGTAGTAAAAATATTTATAAAATAATGATCGAAAGAGGACTTACGTATTGATTTACAAAATCCTTCGTACATATATAAATTCATATCAGTTCAATTAAATATATTATTAAGTGAATCAGAAACCAACTTTTAAATGATAATACGCTGGAATATAGTGATAAAAATGCAAACGCTATGAGCGGTGAGGGTTGTTGATAAATTCATCCGAATACGTATCGCTCAAAATCAAACACCACCAATATACGATTTAAAAAGTAATTTGGAAAATCATTAATATATGTATATATCTAAAATACCCCGTTTTGTAAATCTAGCTTGTAATATATATGGCCATAAATGCTCAATCGTTTATAGTCAGCCGAAAGCTAAAATTGCTGAAACGATTATAAGAAATTATATGGTTGGGGTGAACGCACTCAAATCATATCAGCTTATCACCTACAGTGTAAAGTAACTTGAAATCATATACATACGTAATTCACGCAATTTCGGAAAACCACCGAACATATATATACGGTTTGTATATAAAATGTCGAGAAGAAAAGAAATAGTGTCCAACCAAATACTCAAAAGAAGATATCCAAAATTACTTATAATCCGAATACATATAAGTTTACATATATAAGTATTTAGCCAAAGGCTAGAATCGAAACCATAGTATACCTTTATATAGAGTATAAAAAGAGAAACGAGAAATTCTGGATAATAAACGAGTTTAGCACTAACTATAGCAGTTTACGAATTTTATATTTAGTCATTAGAAGGAAAGATAAATTTTAAGTGTCATAGAAACTCGGAAATCATGTCATCATAAAATATTTAACTAGCACACACTTGATGTAAAAAGCAAAGTTACTATATGTATATATTATAAAAAAAAGTTGAATAATCGTGATATGTATAATAGTATATATAATATTGTACCTTTGAAATATTTATGTAGAAAATACAGTCAACAAATACGCAAAACATGGTTGCTATACATAAATCGTACTTAGATCATATATATCATGACATTTATACAACATAATAGTTAACACATAAAATAGTACAGTAATATAGGATAAAAGTCCAACTTAAACTTATTACTATTCAAACACAAGTTTACCGTGAAACAACATAAAATAGTATATAGACTAAAATACCGTATATTAACAAACATTATAATTTAATAATGATAACCATATTGATTAGTATATAAAATACGTTTTCACTCGAAAATCTCTAGTTGTTTCAAAGGGAAAATAAACCAACCCAAGAGCGCTCACAATAACTCATTCAAACAATTGAAACACCTCACGTAAAATACTTTCAAATCTGAATGGGAATTAAATACCAATTGTTTACAAAATTTGAAGAAAACCGCAAGGAAGAACTTACGGGAATACGGATGTAATTAATACAATAAATAGTGGTGAACGCATTCAAATTATATCAAAAGCATAATCGCTGAATTAAGAGTACTAGTTTGTCAAAATTATAATTAACATAACACTTTCGATATCAAAATAGAGAATCAAACATAATACCATGGGGTTTAAGCGGAGCGAAAAATGTAAATCAAAAGCAATCCAGATTCACATCGAAATCAAAGATCAAAGCAAACAAATTCATAAACAAAACAAGACCTAGAATCCCCATGGGTGAACACACCCATACCGAATCCATCTACCACCTACCTCACATCCGACGCAAAGCAAATCTCTTCCTCAGACTCCACACATCGCCCTCTTCGAATCCCTTCTCAAACAACGAACTCTCGACTCGAAGACCATTGACTGACGAACGGATCCATAAGAAAATACTTCCAACGATTTAGACTTGAGAGAGATTGGATGAGAAGGATGCAAAGGGAGGAACTTTACTTGGAGAGAAGAAACAAGGAGGAGAGGGTGAATGAGCGTGTAAACTGTCGTCTATGCGTCAAAAAGGGAGAGAAGGAAATAAAATATAAAAAACTAGATACTCCTTCCTTAACTTAAAATAAATAAGATAAAAAAAAGTAAGAATAATTAATTAAAATAAGGAAGGGAAGAAAAAGGAAGTTAGTAAATCTTTTACTAACGTAAATAAAATCCAAACAGAAGATCCTTCTACCCGAAGCTAATATAATAACAATTAGAATTGTCATAAATTCCCTTTTTAAATCAAAAATAAAAGAAAAAAAAATTGGGGCACAACAAAAATAATTGTAGTATTAAGTTTACAATTTAGAAAAGAGTTTATAAGTATTATAGGAATTTATAAGGTTTTTGGTATATTTAAAAGTTAATAAAGGATGGTATATATATACTATAATAGATAATTAAATCTGGTGATTTAGAGATGTTTAAAATGATTTTTGATGTTCAAAAATCTGTAGGTAAATTAATTACGAAAATTAGAATTAATTGGAGTTAAATTGGTTAATAAATGAAAGAATAAACCACAAGGGTAAAATGGTAATTTTACTGGTCAAACATGGTCAATGACAGTTTATAAATATTTAGATAAGTTAGAATAAAAATTATAGCAAAAGATTAGGTAATAAAATGTTTAAGGAATAAAAAGTTAAGATAAATTAACTTTAGGGGTAATATTGTAAATTCTGGAAAGTTAGGGGGTTTGACCGTAAAGGACTGGTCAAACATGGGTATATTTTGGTAATTGACCAAAATTATAAAAGAAATTAATTAAGAAAGACTTTGGAAGAAATTAGAAATAAAAATAACAAGTTTAGAACTTATTATGAGTAAAATAGAAATTAAGAGAAAACTATGGGTAAGGAATGTAAATAACACATTTTTATGTGTTTAGAAGGTTAAGGAAATTAAATAACGAATTTAGAAACAAATTGTAAAAGAAACAGAGTTAACACGGGGTTAAACGAGACCCGTATATAACTTGGGGTATACGACGGGTATACCCGTAATTTAAGAAAAATAGAGGAAATCAATATTAAAGGATTTTTAGAGAAAATACAAGTTATATTCGAAAGAGAAATAAATACGTATGATACGGAGTATCATACGGACGTATACGAAAATTTTTGGTATACATGAATAGTACTTGTATATGTGAATAGTATCCATATACATGAATAGGAAATACGTACATGTGAACAGTAAAATACGAGCCATATATGTGAATAGTGAAATACGGTGAATAGTAAAATACGAGGCCGTATAAATGAATAGTAGAATACGAGATCGTATAAATGAATAGTGAAATACGGATGAATAGTGAAAACTACGAAAACCTAATACAAGGTCCGTATAAGTCTAAGGTTGCTGACTGTGCAACTAAATAACTGCTAACGATGTTAGTATGTTAATGAATTAGAATTGAGTTTGAAAACGCTCCTAAATGAACGAATCCGTTTAACGGTAAACTATTATACCCGGGTTAACCTAGGAAGAGGTTTAAGTTGAAAAAAGATTCAAACTAGTTCTAAGACACAGGAGGGTATGATTTTCTTGTAGGCGTTCGGCGGATTAGGTGAATGTGGTATTAAGAGCTAGCCAATCTCCGGTGTACGGTATGATTTTCTTGTAGCCTGCTTGCTAACGAGGTGTCCCTCGGCTTGTGTGCTATTTGTTTATGTGTGCCGACTAAACAAGATAAAGCATGCAACCGGAATATTATGTTTGTTATGTGATTGTGATGCACTAACACAACTTACCTTGAGAACTTACTAACAATGTTTAGTAAAGTGATATGTGAGAATAAGGAACACACCCTAATATTGTTTTATTAGTAACCGAAAGAGGTTAACTAACAAACATTGACTTTGAGGCTTCTACTAACTGGAACTTGGGAGTGAGGAATCCGGGACTAACTGAAATACCCCGAACTTAAATATAGTGATTAAGATTATTCTAATCCGTATTTAAGAGCCTAATAATGCGTACGTAATATTTGTAAGGAAAAATAAATCCAAAAGAAATGAAGAAATGCTTTAAAAGCGGAAAACGCTAAATAAGCGTTAAATAACCATAGGAGGTATGAGACCTCGGTTAGAGTATTATAGGGATTCTAAAGGTTTAATAAGACCTAAATAATATATGGGAACAAATCCCGAAGGAAACGGATTAAAATCACTAACAAACCTTAAAGCACGTTTTTCGAGGTAACCGGGAAAACGTGTCTTCAAGCGGGTCAAATAGACTCGTAACAATTTTGGTCAACTAAATAGTCACTAATAAATATTAGTGGGGCTTTAGAACCAAGAAAATTAATTAAACGAGAAAATTCCGGAAAACGGGTACCGGTTAGTAAAAACTGTAACAACCGGTAAGTTGTGGGGCGAGAACGCAAATAAACAAAGTTGGTGTGTCCACTTTGCAAATAAAAAGTTAAAAACTGTGTGTGTGGGGGTGTGGGCCGATTTTATGAGCCTCCCCCCTCTCTTTAATTGTCTCTTATTTGCTAAAGGACAAGACTAATAAGTAAAAAGCAAAAAAAAAATTAGACTCTCTCTCCTCACTTCCCTCTTCCCTCACGTTTTTTCTTCCCCCTCTATTCTCTTTATTCTCTCTTCTTCCTCTTGCACTGCGACAGCCATGGAGAAAGGAGAAGCCCCAAAACTCTTCACTTCTCTCCTCTCTTTGAGCATTCAAATCTCCCCAAACCCAATAAAAATTACACCATTGCAACCCCCTTGCAAAGGAGAACATTTTCATCCTTTCAAAAATCCAAAAGCTCCATTTTCGATTTTATGGGTGTTCACCATTTGAAGATTCAAGTCCACCATTAGAAGCACCTTCACCTCCTTATCATCTTGAGGTAAAAAGAAATTCGAAAATCCATCGTTTCTAGCCCTCATTAGCATTTTAAGAATTTTCGGTTTTGAATGCTTTCTCCCTTGTTGCTTCAGCCGATTTTGGCTCTTCCTTGGGCTAGGAATATTGTTCTCTTGCTAGTCAAGAACTCCATTCATCCATTGAAAGGTAATCCCTTGTCTAAACCCTAAAACATTAAATTCTAGGGTTAGAGTAAAATGAATGCTAAATGGTATCGTGTATGTGTTATGGGCTGTAGCATTTTGTGTGTGTGAACCCATTGGAACCGAGAACAAAGGAGAAGAAAAGAAGAGGAAAGGAAAGGAAAGAAAAACTAGCAAGACAAGGTAAATGCTCTTACCTTGTGTTAGTTTTGTATTGTATTGTAACAGTTTTAGTAGTGAAATGAGTAATGGAATTGAGTAATAAGTAGTAGCAATGTGGTAGTGTATTGAGAATTGATAATGTAACAGTTTTGAAGTATTTTAAATGAAGTTTAAAAGCTTGGGAAAACCATGGGTAGTAGTGTATGTGTGCAGGATTTTATTGTTGTTGTAGTAGTGTTGTATTGTGAGAATAATGTATTGTGTAAACAGGTTGTGAGAATGTGAACTTGAGCTGAGATAGTGTGTGGAGAATGTTAGAAAAATAGGGGAAACCATGTCAAATTTTGGGTAGGAATTGAGAGGACTTAGGTTGTTTAAGAAGAGGAAGTATTTGGAGAGTATAATGGGAGTGTTTAGTAGCTTGTAACAGATTTGGGTATGATTTGTTAATGGGATGTAATTAGGAAGTGAATGGATGTATTTTGGATACTAGGAGTAGCATTGGTTGAGGAAGTGATGGAGGTTAGAAGTTGAGTACAAAATCTGTAGCAAGATGCATAAAAATGCATTGGAGAGGTTAGGAAAAATTAGTGTGTAAGAATTGGTAAAAAGAGTGTTGGACTTGGGTATAGATATTATAGTTGCTTGGAAATGAATTGGAATGGTAAGATGGCATTAGGAGAGGGAACTAGGCATGGAGGAAATAAGAACCCAAAATCTGTAGCAACAACCACTTGGAGAACTATTGTAAGTGTTGAAATGAAGTGAGGAAAAAGTGTTTAAGTCGATTGATGGATTTATCAAAGCATTTGGTGGGTGAACTAAGGCAATTTGAAGGGCCTAGGTAGTGTTTAAACATGTGAGAGAGTTGGAGAAACAATGGGTAAAGTATGGGACTGAAAACAGAAGTAAAAATGCAAATACTGGGCCCGACCGGACTTGCGACCGGACTTGCAAGTTCGGTCGAGCCCAGATTTACAAAGACGGGAAACTTCTGAATCGACCGGACTTGCAAGTTCGGTCGGACCAAAAAATTCTCCCGTCTGTAACCTACTGGAATCGACCGGACTTGCGACCGGACATGCAAGTTCGGTCGGCCAGATAAATTTTCGTCGAGTAAGCTACTGGAATGGACCAACCTTGCGACCGGACTTGCAAGGTCGGTCGGGCTAAAATTTTTCCGTTAAGTAACTTACTGGAATGGACCGACCTTGGGACCGAACTTGCAAGGTCGGTCGGCCCTGGAATTTTCACCCGATGTAACCTACTGACTCGGACCGAACTTGCAAGGTCGGTCGCAAGTTCGGTCGGGTCAAAACTTACAAAAAAAAACTATAAGGCTATGGTTAGTATATGTATGTATGTATATGTACACCCACCTATACATACGTGCATATATGTGTAAGTAAACCATTGTTAAGTAATTAAAAGTAAGTAAATAAAATGTAAGTATAGGAATGTGAAGACCTAGTAAGTATGAGTTAGGAAGCGTAAAGGTAACCGAATTAAGTTAATGATAGTTAGATTAATTATTCGGTTGTATGTATGTCATAGGATTGAATTGTGAATACCGGAGGAACGTTGGGATACAAGTACAACGGTGAAAGGTATGATTTCTTCATGCCCTGTATCCTAATCTGGTTACCCCGATTTGTGTGCTTATTTGACCACCTAAATAAGATAAATGCATGAATCGGACTATATTGCACTTACCTGTGCTTGACTTATGTTGTGCTTGATATTTATTGTCTTGAGCACTAGTTTGTATAATTCATGAAATATATGAATGATGATGTATGGTATTCGAACCTCGTATTGTACTTGTGTAATGTATTGTACCTCGCATGTATATGTATATGTGTATTGTATTATTGTGGCTTGGATGTTGACTTGTGCTAATTCCTAACTATCTAACTCCTAACTTAAGTGAGTAAATTGGAATGAGTACAAGTCCGATATAGCTTCGGCCACGCGTGAGGATGCGGAGTCACAAGAGGTTGGCTGCAATTCCTGACTCTTAAACTGGTCCGCGGCCCAAATCCCTTAAATGGGTAGCATCCCGGATTGGTGAGTCAAGTAAATCCCGGTGGTGGGACGGAGTAGTCCCCGGGCCGGAGGTCCCGACGACTTAACATGAGTAAGAGTAAGAGTAAGAGTAAGTAAGTATGGATCCGTAAGTAAGTATGAGTATGAGTATGTATGTGTATGAAGTAACGAGTAAAAGAGTAATCTCCACCCGATTAACCCGGGTGGACCAATGAAGCTAACAAGAATTGTATATTGTGTATGTAATGAGTATGTGTATTTCGGAAGAAGGTAAGTAAGGATTGGATGGTTTATTGTATTCCTTGTAAGTAATGTAGTGTATGTATGTATGCCTTGCGTAAGTATTGTTGTATTGTGTATAAGAGCATGTATGCATGTATGTTTGAATGAAATCAACCGCATGTATTCGACCAAGTGGTCGGCGTACCCTCACTAGTACGCGGGGTATGCGGTTATCATGCTCGGCGAAAGCTGACCCCTTCGGGGGACATTTTTTTTAGTGTGCAGGTACCCGAACGAATATGGTCAAGAAAGAGACCGGAGGCACACCCTGGTATTTGGAAGTAAGTAGCGTGTGAGGAACGGGTAGTAAGTAGTCTCTTAGTGAGTATGCACAAACCTGGAAGAGGTATTATACTTGTATAAGGATCCTAGTAAACTCGGTGTGTAAATTATATTGTATAGCACTTGGAGTATTGTGTTGAATGGAGGTTCTAGTATTTGATTTGGTATTTGGAGTATGTATTGTAAGTGTGTAGTACTCGGATATTCCGGTCCATCAGACCGATGCTGGATGTAGAAGTAGTAGCCTTGTTAGTCACGTGGGTGACTAACGGCATTGTATCACCCATTGTACGTAAGTAAGTATCCGCTGCGTGTATCTGATGTGTAAGGAGATTGGACAGTAAGCATGTATTAATAGTAGGGGTGTTACAAAAAGTGGTATCAGAGCGAAGTATCGCTCTGATGACTGGAAATACCGAGTTTAGGAAATACCGAGTTAGGAATTAGAAGCTTAGGGCTATGGGCTGAGTGATAGCATTAGAGAGATGCTAGTTAGGAACTCCCGGTGAGTACCGGATACCTACAATACCAGTCCCGCCCGCCGCAAACCCCACTGCGTAACTTGGGAAAGGACGCCAGAGAGAAGAAAGGTCTTCTCATACTCGGGGAAACCCGATCTGGCAATTGTGAAGCAATCACACGGTAAACAAGAACCGACACGTAGAAGATTCCAAGAACTGAAAGTCCCGGAGATAGTTCCCGGTTGAACCACAACCCCGCACGTAATATAGCTGGTAGAATGAGCACTCCAACCACGAGGAGGCTATAACTTGCAACAGCATGGGGCGACCTGCTTAGCAGTCGCGAAACTTAGCTAGTCAATCAACAGCAGAACAGAAGCACTAACCGTGCAACGGAATGAAAAAGGGAGCTGTAACGGAACCCGAGACACAAGTCTACGGGATAGTAATACTGGAAGAATACCACCAACGGTATGCTAGCCGACTAAGGACATAGTCAGAAGCGGTTAACTCCAAAACTACGATGCCATCAAGGTTGCAACACCTGGCCAATATAGCTCATACAACTACAAGAACAACCATGAGATATAGACCAATAGGACTACAAGCGTAGTGCCTAAACCAGGAAGGCTCAGTAACCCCCACAAATGTGTGGGAACGGCCCACAAGGAGCGACACTAAACCAAATAGAACGGGAACCTCCAAGGAGTGGAGGAGTACCCAGATCTACGACAGCCATGTCTAGACCACCAAGAAGCTACCTAAAGGAGCGAGTATACCAATTATAGATCAATAAGATCGAGGGAAGCGTCAACGAGACTAACAAACATAAATGGAAACCATACCGAGATTGGCATAGGATTATCCAAAAACCACCGATACCACGCACTTGCCAAGGCAAGTGCAGTAAAGACAGAGATATGTAAAGGAACACTAACACGTCACAAGTACATAGTAATGTACGGTGACTGTAACGAAACAACCACAGGATCACACATCCTAACAACCAGGCGTATGAAAACCTTGGGAAGGCTTAACGGCCGACTACTGTACATACCAGTTAGCGAGAAGCTAGACTTGGTCAAAACCTCAAGCATGGCTATGCCATGAGAGACTTCTTTTAACACGAACCATATTTTAAAACCCAAAAATTTTCTTCAAAACCATAACCTTCTTTTAAAACCTTGGATTTTAAAACCAGACCAACAGCATTACAGTGAGTATCAAAGAATGATACAAGAGGAGTTGACAATAGAATACTTCACCTAGGTGTGTGGCGAACACTACGAGTGTACCCATTACGGGATGTGGGACAGCCGCACTCCGAAGGAGCTTGCGCGGCCCGACATATAGTTGGGTAAGTGGTAACGTCAATATTGGTACCCCACGTATGTATACATGTAGTGTGCGACACACGGGAAGTAGTCAACTCCGTTCTACGGACCATGAGTGAGTTCAATCAGAACAGCTGGACACCTCAGACAAGCAAGTATCAAGGAACTCAGAGAACCCATCTGAAGATGAGGAATAAGAACTAGGAGGTGCAAGAGCACATACTAGTAAGTATAGACATTGGATATGTCTCAAATAATCCAAACAACACATGACAGCTGGAAGGTATACCCAGCCTAAACACAGTAAGGCAATCGCCTAACGTGAACACCGCAATGCTCAACAAACGGGACAGAATTCCCAAGAGCAACCCCAAGGTTACCACAGGTATACTCCATCATTGAAGGGAATACCAAACCTAGTCTTAAACACCAGGAACAAGCATAAAC
This sequence comes from Limonium bicolor, assembly GCA_023374045.1. Lineage (NCBI taxonomy): Eukaryota > Viridiplantae > Streptophyta > Magnoliopsida > Caryophyllales > Plumbaginaceae > Limonium > Limonium bicolor. The sequence goes on from CM041778.1 coordinate 350,641,993, forward strand.
AGTCTACCCAAGGACGGGAGACGTCATGACCCAAAAGGGGAAAACTCAAGTACAACACCACAAGAAGGTACAGTGGACAACATGTCATCAACATTAGCCGGATGTAACGGCATGCTTCAACAGCACTCAGGAGCAATCCTTGAAGGGTGTCTGCATTGCAACAGTCGAACAACAGCGACATGATAAAAGCACGAAAGTTAGAACGAACACTCGGTTAGGACCCGAAGGGATTTCACTTAACAGGAAATGCCCTAAGATACTGAGAGACACTTATTAACACCATTTGCCTAAGAAGGTCTCCTATAGACGGAAGCGTGATGCCCAACTTACCATGGAGCCCAATAATACCTCCAACCCACGACAGTATACATGGAGTGGAAACATGCATAAGCAGCTTGCAAAAGCATAGCTGGCAGCAATATGGCTCTAAGGCCATAAACCTGATGCGTGGTGTAACCTTAAACGGTTGCAAAACCCGCACCATCACTAACAAGACTTGCAAGAAATATGCCTCATACGAAAAGAAATCAACAACTGGACCATAAATTCAAAACCCAACATTCTGAGTGGCTTGGAGTAATGGCCAACCCGATGTCACTGTCACTAGACATCAGCCTAGTATACAGTTGAGGAGTTCTTAATTACGCCATGCCTTCTGTAGCAATGGTAGCACAGAGGCATGAGAATCATGATAATGCCAACATTGGCCTAGTCCACTTGGACACTACGAGAAACCCAAGGGAAGGTACCCCTCGTCAACCGAAGATCACAAATGCGGTGATGATGTGAACCCTTAGAAAAGGCTTCCACTTACTATAACAATAAACCACGCAATAGATGTTGCCAAGGGGTGATGGAATAAGGAAATCAGATTTCCGAACCATTACGACTTAAAGGAGTAAGCATACTCCATATGTACTCAAGCATGTGGTGAACCATTATGTAAACACCAACATAGCAAACCTTGTCATTAGACCTATGAGTGGAGACAAACCCTCAACAAGAACCTTCACTTGTCAGTGATAGAATACCCTCCAATTGGAGAACGGGACCAGAAAACCCTTGAAGTTTCATGGGATGTCCTGGTAATATACATACAAGCAAAACTATACAGCCAGAGCCTAAACCAATGCTCAGCACTGAAAGGCAATAATTATCAAAGCAATTACTGTGAACACACATTGAACACCATGAATGACTAACGCTCAAGAGAGCTTACGACCCGATGAGTTATCTCATCCTTGATCAACCAAGATACTTGGTAAATTGTATCACAAATGATGATAGAATGTGAGGTAAGTTAACCTACACATAAAACCTAAGTGGAATAACATATCTCCACATTGGGAAGATAATAAGATTGTCGTATGCTACGACAACCGTCATACACACAAACACAGGGAACTCCTAGTATATTTACACCATAAGGAAATGGTGCCAAGGACAATGTCACTAAGTAAAAAGGAACTACCACAGTAACAGAAACAGTAAAAGCAATGTTGTACAATGAGTAAGAATACGGTGCGCAACAGGCGACCGCTATGAGGGAATAGTTAAGCAATAACATGGAGTATAAGTATGAGATGACACACAAAATATTCGTTCCTATCACATAAGTGACTTACTGTCAAGCGTTTACGCCTCTGCACTCTGTATGACTGAGTGTTTTGGTATTGCACTTGTGCAGCTAATGATCTAATGGGATGGCTAGGGATATGGAGAATGTAAACCGTAGTAGATCCTTCTTTTCACCAACAGACATGGCAAGCCAATTAAGCAAGCTTAGCAACAACCGTGCGGCCTAAGGCCAAAGAAGCACGAAGAGTGTGAAACACACTAACAATCACAGATGTGAATTCCAATGGAATAAAAGGTGAAGGGAGACTTAAGAAAGTCACTAGAACCGACGCATATCAATGCAAGGTCATACAAGTAAAGGACACTTGTACTGAACCAGAAGAACTGGTATAATTTAGAAACTATGGACACCAGAGGAAGCACTACAACCAAGTAGTGACTTAACCTCGCCCGACAATAAGTCGGAGGAACCTAACGAATAATCGTAGAAGCACGAATAGCATGTACAGCAGATTACCAGAGAGCTGGTTATAAATCCTAAACTCGTTGAGTTCAAACACGGTAAAAGAATACCGCAGTTGTTTAGTAAACCTTATTCCCATAATAGACGGATGAGAAGGTAATGTATAGCACATTAAGGATAACAAGAAGGGTGAATAACCCAAGTTATCAGGGTTGCGCAGCAGAAGCTAGTGGGCCCTAGCTAGGAGACAATATACCTAGTGAGCATAATACAATGGCTATTAATGTCTTGAAGCCGATTAGGCTAGAATCGAATTAAATATGAGTTAAATAAACTCATATAGGAACTCTTGGTGCAAAGACTAAACCATTGGTATGGTTAAGACCCTTTGACCAGAGCATAGTACATAGCATACTGTAGTGAAGCTAAACGCTTCGGATTGCCCGAATTAAAAACCAATGTTTAATATTAACATATGGGTGATTACGTGGGCGTAATCCCTTTTAAGGGGGGTAGAGCGAAAAACGCTTAATGTAAGTTTTGTGAATAAAACACATAAACCATAATGTGCATAGCACAAATGAGAACCAAATTGATGATTGATACTATGTTAAAAAACATAAGTACTCATTCACACTGTAATTATGGTAATTAGGCATCAGACATGCAAATACCATATGAGGAGTATACCCATCTTGTAACACCAATGTAAGAGTTAGTAAAAGAAAGGTAATGAGTAGTGGACGGAGCTCCACAAGTATTGTAACCTTTGAAGAAGTAGTACGAAATGAATGAGGATAGTAGATGAATGAAGTTTATGAGTAGTGGAATCGTAAGTAAAATATTTGAAACAATTGAAGACAACTAAATCTTATAAATGTAGTATTCCTTAGTTAGAATATAGGAGATGATGGTGAGTAATGGATGGAAGTAGTGAAGAGTTGATGAAAGAGCATTAGGATTAAACCGTGGAGTAAAGCATTTGGGAAGTAGTGTGAGGATGATTGATGGATTGAATCCATCCTTTGGAGATGTATGAATGACTAGGAAGAGTAAAAAGATAAAACATGAAAATAATTGAATTAATTGCTTGTTTGAAACTGATGTGGGAAGTCGAACTTGATCCTGATCAGATCAAGGGGAACCGAACACAAATTGGGGTGGAAAGATAGTTCAACACTGATGCTGATCACATCAGGGTCGAATGATTCTCGAAGCTCCCCTCAAGTGGTCACAAGAATCACACATAGGATAGAAGTAATGAAAATAAATTGGAACTTGGAGTTGGATGCTTTAGAAAGATTTCTAATTAGCTGTTGGGAAGGATTTTCCTTAGACTGAGAATAAGGATTTGGCTAGAAGCTTATACCGGAGAAGATAGTAGTGTAGCATATGGTATTATTCCAAGGGCAGCAGGACATAGAGGAGTCCTGTGTCGAGATGACCTGAGTGCCTGCGGGATTGTAATGTGTATTGCATTGCTTTGGGGATAGCTTTGCACTGTACGTATGTATAAATTTGGTAATGAGGAACCGGATAGTTAGTAGTAGCGCGGATTGGAGTAACTATGGTATATTGGTATGGTATGGTATGGTATGGTATGTAGGAACCTTGAGGGATGGATTTGGGAATTGTAAGGAGGAGGAGTGTATAACCTTTGGCATAGACTGGTATGAATGAGCAAGTATAGTAACCCCATAACCTTGAACAACTTTGAGGACAAAGTTTCTTAAGGGGGGTAGATTGAAATACCCCGAACTTAAATATAGTGATTAAGATTATTCTAATCCGTATTTAAGAGCCTAATAATGCGTACGTAATATTTGTAAGGAAAAATAAATCCAAAAGAAATGAAGAAATGCTTTAAAAGCGGAAAATGCTAAATAAGCGTTAAATAACCATAGGAGGTATGAGACCTCGGTTAGAGTATTATAGGGATTCTAAAGGTTTAATAAGACCTAAATAATATATGGGAACAAATCCCGAAGAAAACGGATCCTTAAAACGGATTAAAATCACTAACGAACCTTAAAGCACGTTTTTCGAGGTAACCGGGAAAACGTGTCTTTAAGCGGGTCAAATAGACTCGTAACAATTTTGGTCAACTAAATAGTCACTAATAAATATTAGTGGGGCTTTAGAACCAAGAAAATTAATTAAACGAGAAAATTCCGGAAAACGGGTACCGGTTAGTAAAAACTGTAACAACCGGTAAGTTGTGGGGCGAGAACGCAAATAAACAAAGTTGGTGTGTCCACTTTGCAAATAAAAAGTTAAAAACTGTGTGTGTGTGGGTGTGGGCCGATTTTATGAGCCTCCCCCTCTCTTTAATTGTCTCATTTGCTAAAGGACAAGACTAATAAGTAAAAAGCAAAAAAAAAAAATTAGACTCTCTTCCTCACTCCCTCTTCCCTCACGTTTTTTCTTCCCCCTCTATTCTCTATTCTCTCTTCTTCCTCTTGCACTGCGACAGCCATGGAGAAAGGAGAAGCCCCAAAACTCTTCACTTCTCTCCTCTCTTTGAGCATTCAAATCTTCTCCAAACCCAATAAAAATTACACCATTGCAACCCCCTTGCAAAGGAGAACATTTTCATCCTTTCAAAAATCCAAAAGCTCCATTTTCGATTTTATGGGTGTTCACCATTTGAAGATTCAAGTCCACCATTAGAAGCACCTTCACCTCCTTATCATCTTGAGGTAAAAAGAAATTCGAAAATCCATCGTTTCTAGCCCTCATTAGCATTTTAAGAATTTTCGGTTTTTGAATGCTTTCTCCCTTGTTGCTTCAGCCGATTTTGGCTCTTCCTTGGGCTAGGAATATTGTTCTCTTGCTAGTCAAGAACTCCATTCATCCATTGAAAGGTAATACCCTTGTCTAAACCCTAAAACATTAAATTCTAGGGTTAGAGTAAAATGAATGCTAAATGGTATCGTGTATGTGTTATGGGCTGTAGCATTTTGTGTGTGTGAACCCATTGGAACCGAGAACAAAGGAGAAGAAAAGAAGAAGAGGAAAGGAAAGGAAAGAAAAACTAGCAAGACAAGGTAAATGCTCTTACCTTGTGTTAGTTTGTGTATTGTATTGTAACAGTTTTAGTAGTGAAATGAGTAATGGAATTGAGTAATAAGTAGTAGCAATGTGGTAGTGTATTGAGAATTGATAATGTAACAGTTTTGAAGTATTTTAAATGAAGTTTAAAAGCTTGGGAAAACCATGGGTAGTATGTGTATGTGTGCAGGATTTTATTGTTGTTGTAGTAGTGTTGTATTGTGAGAATAATGTATTGTGTAAACAGGTTGTGAGAATGTGAACTTGTGAGCTGAGATAGTGTGTGGAGAATGTTAAAATATAGGGGAAACCATGTCAAATTTTGGGTAGGAATTGAGAGGACTTAGGTTGTTTAAGAAGAGGAAGTATTTGGAGAGTATAATGGGAGTGTTTAGTAGCTTGTAACAGATTTGGGTATGATTTGTTAATGGGATGTAATTAGGAAGTGAATGGATGTATTTTGGATACTAGGAGTAGCATTGGTTGAGGAAGTGATGGAGGTTAGAAGTTGAGTACAAAATCTGTAGCAAGATGCATAAAAATGCATTGGAGAGGTTAGGAAAAATTAGTGTGTAAGAATTGGTAAAAAGAGTGTTGGACTTGGGTATAGATATTATAGTTGCTTGGAAATGAATTGGAATGGTAAGATGGCATTAGGAGAGGGAACTAGGCATGGAGGAAATAAGAACCCAAAATCTGTAGCAACAACCACTTGGAGAAACTATTGTAAGTGTTGAAATGAAGTGAGGAAAAATTGTGTAAGTGGATTGATGGATTTAGCAAAGCATTTGGTGGGTGAACTAAGGCAATTTGAAGGGCCTAGGTAGTGTTTAAACATGTGAGATTACATGTGAGAAGATTGGAGAAACAATGGGTAAAGTATGGGACTGAAAACAGAAGTAAAAATGCAAATACTGGGCCCGACCGGACTTGCGACCGGACTTGCAAGTTCGGTCGAGCCCAGATTTACAAAGACGGGAAAGCTTCTGGAATCGACCGGACTTGCGACCGGACTTGCAAGTTCGGTCGGACCAGAAAAATTCTCCCGTCTGTAACCTACTAGAATCGACCGGACTTGCGACCGGACATGCAAGTTCGGTCGGCCAGAAAATTTCGTCGAGTAAGCTACTGGAATGGACCGACCTTGCGACCGGACTTGCAAGGTCGGTCGGGCTAAAATTTTTCCGTTAAGTAACTTACTGGAATGGACCGACCTTGGGACCGAACTTGCAAGGTCGGTCGGCCCTGGAATTTTCACCCGATGTAACCTACTGACTCGAACCGAACTTGCAAGGTCGGTCGCAAGTTCGGTCGGGTCAAAACTTACAAAAAAAAAAACTATAAGGCTATGGTTAGTATATGTATGTATGTATATGTACACCCACCTATACATACGTGCATATATGTGTAAGTAAACCATTGTTAAGTAATTAAAAGTAAGTAAATAAAATGTAAGTATAGGAATGTGAAGACCTAGTAAGTATGAGTTAGGAAGCGTAAAGGTAACCGAATTAAGTTAATGATAGTTAGATTAATTATTCGGTTGTATGTATGTCATAGGATTGAATTGTGAATACCGGAGGAACGTTGGGATACAAGTACAACGGTGAAAGGTATGATTTCTTCATGCCCTGTATCCTAATCTGGTTACCCCGATTTGTGTGCTTATTTGACCACCTAAATAAGATAAATGCATGAATCGGACTATATTGCACTTACCTGTGCTTGACTTATGTGCTTGATATTTATTGTCTTGAGCACTAGTTTGTATAATTCATGAAATATATGAATGATGATGTATGGTATTCGAACCTCGTATTGTACTTGTGTAATGTATTGTACCTCGCATGTATGTGTATATGTGTATTGTATTATTGTGGCTTGGATGTTGACTTGTGCTAATTCCTAACTATCTAACTCCTAACTTAAGTGAGTAAATTGGAATGAGTACAAGTCCGATATAGCTTCGGCCACGCGTGAGGATGCGGAGTCACAAGAGGTTGGCTGCAATTCCTGACTCTTAAACTGGTCCGCGGCCCAAATCCCTTAAATGGGTAGCATCCCGGATTGGTGAGTCAAGTAAATCCCGGTGGTGGGACGGAGTAGTCCCCGGGCCGGAGGTCCGACGATTCTTAACATGAGTAAGAGTAAGAGTAAGTAAGTATGGATCCGTAAGAGTCAATGAGTTAGAGTATGTATGTGTATAATAGTACGAGTAAGTAACGAGTAATCTCCACCCGATTACCCGGGTGGACCAATGAGCTAACAAGAATGTATATTGTGTATGTAATGAGTATGTGTATTCGGAAGAAGGTAAGTAAGGATTGGATGGTTATTGTATTCCTTGTAAGTAATGTAGTGTATGTATGTATGCCTTGCGTAAGTATTGTTGTATTGTGTATAAGAGCATGTATGCATGTATGTTTGAATGAAATCAACCGCATGTATTCGACCAAGTGGTCGGCGTACCCTCACTAGTACGCGGGGTATGCGGTTATCATGCTCGGCGAAAGCTGACCCCTTCGGGGGACATTTTTTTTAGTGTGCAGGTACCCGAACGAATATGGTCAAGAAAGAGACCGGAGGCACACCCTGGTATTTGGAAGCAAGTATCGTGTGTGAGGAACGGGTAGTAAGTAGTCTCTTAGTGAGTATGCACAAACCTGGAAGAGGTATTATATTGTATAAGGATCCTAGTAAACTCGGTATGTAAATTATATTGTATAGCACTTGGAGTATTGTGTTGAATGGAGGTTCTAGTATTTGATTTGGTATTTGGAGTGTATTGTAAGTGTGTAGTACTCGGATATTCCGGTCCATCAGACCGATGCTGGATGTAGAAGTAGTAGCCTTGTTAGTCACGTGGGTGACTAACGGCATTGTATCACCCATTGTACGTAAGTAAGTATCCGCTGCGTGTATTTGATGTGTAAGGAGATTGGACAGTAAGCATGTATTAATAGTAGGGGTGTTACACTAACTCCGGTCATGCATGTTAAGGAAGGAGGTCGGCATCGACATCAGATCCGTCTTCCGTTTGACTTGTCTTGTGACTCGTCGCCTAGAGTCGACAAATAGACTCGACCACCACGGATGAACAACTCGAGGTGGGAGGCAAATTCAGTTGGCGCAGGAGGGTCAAGCCTACACCCCTCATAATTTAAGAAATATTGTTTATTTAAACTAGTGGAGATGATAACTCACTAGCTAGGGTTAATAACAACCCGACAAAAATAAACAACGAACTAAGGTACAATCAGTTCTAATTAAAGAACGGTTGTCTTAATTGAGATAAGATTTGAATAAGGATTAGATTGAGGTAAGATAAGAATGGACTAAGATTAAGAGAAATCATATCTTAAGGAGTTAAATGATTAACTCACTTATTAAGGGAACGCTTTTAAGTCGTTCAATATGTGTGAACTATGTGTGTTCATATGTGGCTTGTTGTTTATTGCACTTCTTACTTATGTTGTGTATCTAATCAACTTCATGCTATCGACAATTAGTCGTCGTAGCCCCGTTAGCTTGGGGGCTATAAGAGAATCGTAAGCAAAGGTGCTGACCCCTCGGGGGCAACTGTTTATTTTGCAGGTGAATAACAGAAGACGACCGTCCTCAGAGTAGGAACGGGTATAGTACTTCGGGTTGCTTTTACATTTGTTACATGAGTTGTGCATGTACACTCGTTTAGTAAACGGATGAGATGTTAGTATGATGTATTAGGATATGAGATACTCGGTATAAGTTGTGGTTATGGATTGTATTGTATAGATGCTCGAGTAATTATCCGGTTAGTCATACCGTGACTTGTAAGAGAATAGGCCTAGTTGGTCACGTGGGTGACTAACGGTGGTAACACCAATTTAGTAGAACTTTTCCGCTGTGTTGTTAACGAACGAGATGGACTTAGGGCGACAATCATTGTATTTGGAGATGGGCTGTTACAATGATTCTCTTTTAAAACCTCTTATTCACTTTTAAGCAACTCTTGATTCACTTTTTAACAACCTTTGATTCACGCTTTAACAACCTTTGATTCACTTTTCTTAAACTGAAGATTCATAATGAATCTTAAAACTAGACCTGGCAAAGGTGACCCGAACAGAAAACCAGAAAAACCGAACCGATCCAACCCGATCCAAACCCGAACTTAAACCGAATAGCGTGACCCCGAAATGTGACCCGAAAATCCGAACCGAACCAAACCAAACCGAATCAAACCAAAATTTGGTATAACCGAATCCACCCGAACCGAATTCACCCGAAACCGAATCAACCCGAACCGAATCCACCCGAATGTTTTGCTAAATCTAAATCTACTATAGTTGTTCAAACTGTAAAAATAATCTTGAAACAAAAACACATAATGGAGATTTAGACATCCAATAAGTGTTCATTGCTCACAAATGATATATATATATTAATATTGAACATCTTCAAGCATCTCAAGCCTTGTTGTAATAAAACATTCATAAAATGTGTTGTTACTCTTCCCACACATGGATGTTTTGCTACAAACTATAGATGTTTTGCTTTAAAATGTTTATAATACAATTTAATATGTATCATTACTATTTTATAATACTATACTAATTTTGATTTAAAAAATTAGGTTTTTTTATGTTAGGACATGAGACTTGGGAATGGTTAAAATGTTGATGAAGTTTAATTAAAACCTAAACTTTTAGTTGAAACATATACTATTCAAGATAATGTGTATATGCCTAAAGAAAAATTATGCAATAAATGAGGAAAATAAATATTCCAAATGGTAGATTATTGTGAATCGTGAGATAGACTAGCATTTTGGAGGATGAATAAGGTTTGGAGGATGAATAATCCCCACCTTATTCCATCTACCTTAACAACTTAACCTAAAATGTTGTATAAGACAATGTAATGTGTATCATTACTATTTTATATTACTGTATATTTTATAAACTTAGGTTTCTTTATATTTAGGACTTAGGAATGGTTTGAATGTTGATGGATGGGCGTGGGCGTGTGACGCTTGTGCGAGGCGGTGTAGATTCGCGACGCTTGTGCAAGGTGATGAGCTCAAGGTGTGACGGGCGCGGGATGATGGGAGGCACGACGTCGGGCGTGGGCGGGGTAAACTGGACGTCGATTGCCGAATATTGACCACTAATTCATAAAAGCTTGATTTGTACTTAGTCTATACAATTAATAGTTTAAATTCATTTACAAGTTTGTCATCCAGTTTGATTTTATCCAACATATACACAATAGAAGTCTTGATCAACGGTAACACTATATTAAAAGAATTTGGAGCCGCATATGAAAATCAATGCAAGTTATGAAGGTTGCTTAAAATTCGTACTTTAAAATTTTTATCAATTAAACCCGGATAAGTCACCCGAATTTGACCTATAACCTGAAAAAACTGAATGACTCAAAGGCAAACCCGAACCGAAAGCACCCAAACCCGAACTCAACCAAACTGAAATAACCCGAATCAAATTTAAACCATTGAACCCGATCCGATCCGAACCAAACCGAATAGTAAATATCTACAAATTGACCCAACCCGAACCGAACCGAACCCGAACCGAGTGACCCGAATTGCCAGGTCAAACATATGTACATACAAAAAATAAAAAGTAAAAAATGTATCAAAATATACTCATGTTGGGTCTTATTTTGAAGAGCTCGAATTATGATGAACAATGGTATAAAATTTATGTTATTTGGACTTATATCTAATAAACTACAACATTTTAAAGTTTTACAAAAGTATAAAGCACAAAAGAACAAAATAAATGACAAATACCATATTTATTCATCTTCACCTCGGATTCGCGTTAAAATATTATGCCATTTTGTACTTTTTCAAAACTTTATAAGAACATTATACAAATTTTCAAATTTTTTTGACACTGTCACTCTTTAAAATTTGATGTCTCTGTTTATTAAATAAGGTTAACTGGGGGAGCTTTATCATAAATGTTGGATTTATCTTGAATCTACCTAATGGACCAACCCGATGGAAGTCTCCCCATCAATAATGTGGGGGTGAATACGCTCACCCGGGGCGCCCCCACGATCTTGTCCAGGCTATGTGGAGGGTAAATTGCACAACGACCTCATAGGGTGCCTTGCTCATTGTGGACGAACCCCACTGCTGCCCATTGAAGAATCAAACCAACTGCCACCCATTGGGTTACCCCCGAACCAATGTGCGTTAATCAGGAATAATTCCACCAAAGTGCGTTGAGCAGGATTCGAACACGGGAGCAATACATTTTGGCAAGCTTTTAGCAACTCTGAGTATCCGACTGCACTATGCTCGTGCGGGCACCCCATCAATAATGTGTCCTTCGGACTTTCTTTCAACAAGCTTCAAAATCATGGTTCAACTTAATATGATTAGGGTTGGTTAACACATGATGATTTGTCATCTACTACCTCCGTCCCGTCATAAGTGTCTTGTTTGCTTTTTGGCACGCTTTTTAACTTCAATATTAAACATATAAGATAAATTAAGTTTTAAAAATTAAATTATACAATATATAGTTTTTCACATAAGGAATCCATTATAAAATATAAATTTATAAAATATATTATCTTACATGTTAAATATTAAAGTCAAACGACACATTCAAATAATAAAATGGACACTGTGGGTGGAACGGAGGGAGTATATTTTAGTTCAGATTTTGAAGGGACTCATTCATAAGCTACACCAATAGAATAATAACATTTGCATGATATTATAATAAAACTCAAAAAGTTTTCAAAAATGTTTAAAGAACTGCGAACCCTGACTTTTTCTTGTAGCTTCTTCTGTTCTTTCTTTCCGTCTTCTCCTCTCGGACACTGGTCTGCAGCAATATTCTACTCCATCTCTTGTTAAATCTTTCTCCTCTCGCACACCGTTCTCCTCCGAGCGCATTGACTCAATCTACCTATTTCCTGTCCAGTTCGCGACAGCCAGATTGTAGTTGACGAAGGAGTTTGACCCCTCTTCTCGGCCTCTCTGAATTCGCGACCACTAGTAATTTCTCTGCCCCTGTTAGCGTCAAATAAACTAGATTAGGTAAGCTTCTAAGTGAGTTCTAAAATCTGGCCAAAAGGTCTGTCAATTTGCTTTTGGTTACATAGGCTATTTTTGGTGACTATGTTGAAGTATGTCTTGTCTACGCTTGTTTCCTAGTGATTAAGCTTGGCTGGTTGAGAAATTTAGATAGTAATAATCTGGGACGAATTTGCTTCTGGTTACACATTTGTTGGTGCTTGTTTCTGTTACGACTCCGATAAATAATAATAAAAGTTTGGGCTAGTCTATAGCCGTAGGGTGAGCTGTAATAGGTTGTTACGGGGGAGGTTGTTGTCAGAAGTTTGTTATGGTGCAAGGGCCTTCTGTTACAGGGAATATTGCGGGGAGGTGTGTGTGCGTGAGTCAGCAGCTAGTACTTAAGAAGAGTGACGGGGTAGTATGGGGGATACCTGAAGATTAATATCTAGACTCTTGCTGAGTTGTGGAGGTAGATGCTCCTCGAATTGCATCAGTTTCCATGTCTACGATTTCACTGCTGCTACGTACTGTCCGAAACCAGTAAGATTAACCGATTTCTTCATCAGCCAATTGTAACAGATGCTGACTAATCTGGTACGGAGATTTAATTGAGGGAAAAGAGGGATACTGGGGAATTGAGGAAAACTGGGCACACACTAAACATCTCTTTACATGTGAATCTTGAGCAAGAAAGAAGAATGGAGAACAAAGACAGAGGTAGAAGACGATCTAACTGTATTGTATTATCGAAAGAAGTCCTACAACTTCAGTAATTGTACAGAGAGTACAGAGAGTGAAGCATTACTGAATATATACAGCTATGGAGAATATAAATATTTGTCTATCAACTGTCGCTGACTAACTATACTGTACATTTGTATGTCTGCTATCTATACATACATATAGGCTATATGATAGTATAACAGAACATAGTATATGGTATGGTATCGTATATTCTCACAATACACAACCTCAAGTCTTGTTTAACGCGTCACTCAGACAGTTACTTATAAACTATCAATGCCAACTATCATCTCAGTTCACTAACCTTCAAATGTGTGAGCACTGATGCATGACTAACAAATAATCCTCTATAAACCCAAACAAGAACATAGAGTAGAGGCCCTATACAAATGATATTGTAAAACCACTGAAACTGAATCTTTCCAACTAATGAGACAGCAGCCTAAAGCAGATAATCACTCTCACCCATCCTTCAGTTGTCTCTTCAAATCTACTACTATTTACTACAACGTTGGTTTAAAGCTCCCACTGAATGGATTTTAGGTTGATGAACAGAAGATCCATCACCGTGAGTACAAAACTCACTCGCATAAGCGCTGGTATATAGAGGAGCTGCAGCATTAGCTCAAGGAGTAATATAGGGGGTCAGCAGGTTTAATAGCGGTCAAAGCGTCTGTCACATGTTTCTTGTTTTATCTCACTGCTGCTATGTACTGTTCGAAACCAGTGAGGTTTAATGCAGGCGAATTCTCGACTCTTAATGTTTCCAACCTAGGAATGACAAAGGACTTATATACTGCATTATAAAATAGTTTTAGATACTGCTAAACAGAAATTAGGGTCTATGTTCCAACTACTAGCTCAAAAGATATTCCTACAACTTACTGTCTCAATCATGTACCTAATGTTTTCATTGTCAAATACCAGTTCAATTTGGGAAACAAACCTAGAAATGCTTCCAGTAAAGAAGACAAAAAATGTTAAAGCAACTACTCGTACTATATACAATAACAAGAAACAAAGTTGCAGGTAGATCGTTATAACTTAATTTTTTGTGTTTTAGTTGGCTATCCTACAGAAGCGGAAAGCAAAAACAGAAAAAATTGAAGATTTTCCTAATATAACCTGTGGGTAAGGTAGTACAGTAGAAGTAGAACAGAAAAATTGAAGATTGTCTAAATTTCTGTGGTTTATGAATTGAGCAAGTGGGAACAGGCAAGTGAAGGCCACTTTTCTTTTTTTTTTCTACCTCTCTGATATGATGATGTAGTGTAGTACAATAGTAGTAATAGAATAGTGGGTTGTCTCGTCCGTCTAGCTTAAATTAAAAACAAGATTTTATGGTAAATGGTAGTGCTACTGAAACTAGTGTGCTGCTTTGATGGTTCTTTTTCTTCATTTTGCTTGCACAAAAAGACTAGCTACTAGCTTTTTTTTAAATCTCTAGTGCATATCTTGTACTCCCTTCGTTCAACAATATTCGTCATTTTAGAAACTTGCACATTTATTAAGGAAAGTAGAAAAATGATGCATGTACCCCTACTTTTTACTTTTCCATGTAGATAATAATTACTTTTGTATTGAATGGTAGGGTTAAAAGTGGAAAAAAGTGTGTCAAAAGACTAGAATGACATGTATTTTTGAACAAGAATCACATCCTAAAACGATAGATATTAATTAATGGAGGGAGTATATTATAAATTTTTTAAAGAAGTGGAAGGACCTGTTGTACGTGGCAAAACTAAATTGAAGTAAACATAAGTGTCGTGTGGATTTTGCTCGGCTGTCTAGCCATGATTAAGTGCTGTTTACGACCTGAGATTGAGCGTCTTTCTTGATTTTTGCTGCTGCTAGGCTTGATTCAGCAGTTTTTGTTGCCATGGTGAATGCCTTGTATGCTTCAGTTTGCGTCTCTGTTTATGAGTTAATAAGAGCATGCTCGAATCTGATTTTGCTTGGTTCATTTTGCTTGGTTTAGTTCTGTTTCTGAGCCAAGAATAATGTGTGGATTACAAGCCTTTATTGCTTCTGTTTTTACTGCTCAATTATGCCTTATTACAGCAGTTTTAAGTCCGCAACTTAAGCTCATACTTGACCTGTTTTGCTTCTGTTTAGGTACTTCATTATGGGCATTACCTTTCTGCACTTTTGAACTGTTACACACCCACTTAGAGCTTCATCTTTCCATTGTCCTTTGTTGTTAAATGAGCACAATCTAAGAGAGTTTATGATATGATATTACAACTTGAGACTACAGCAGTTTTGGACTGATAATTTGCACTGTTTTGTGCTGTTACATTAGTTAGTAAGGGTGCATCTTATGAACTGCACTAGGAATGATTTAACATCTGTTTTTGCACTTCTTCTCAAAGGAGTTTCAGTGCTTGAATTTGAAATTTCTCACTCGTGTACAGGTTCAATAAACTGCTATAAATGCTGCTTTGGCTTATCATTTTGTAAATTAGCCCAACAGCCTGGACTCGACAGTGGGCTAGTACGTGGTCTGTGGCCATTCGGTGAATGAAAAATTTCCGGAGTTTACTCGTGCCAATTTTCACTGGCGCTTTGTTTACCCTCCATTGTTGGCCAGAGAGAGACAGAAAAATTCACAGAGCCGCTGCCACAGCAGCAGTGATCACCTACCCGGATGAATTTTCCGCCGCCATTTCCTAATCAGTACGTCGGTCTTAACCCCACCTCCACCACCAACCCTAATTTTTACTCCAGATTCGCCCTCCCCCCTCCACAGCCCGTTAAGTCCTTCCAATCCCAACCCCCACCCCAACCTCTAGGCCAACCACACACAAGCACAAGCACAACCACACAACCACAACCACAACCACAACCACAACCACAACCACAACCACAACCACAACCACAACCACAACCCACCCAACCCAACCACAACCACAACCACCCCAACCACAACCACAACCACAACCTCAACCCCAACCCCCCATTTCTGATCTTCCAACCTCCTTCTCTCACCTCAACAACCTGCTCAACCTCTCTCTCTCCACCCTTCACTCTCTCCGTTCTCTACTTCCAGCTGGCTCTCCTCAGAGATCTCCTTTTAATTCCCCAGATGGCTTTTCTCGGTGCCCTTTCAACCCTCACCATATCATGCCTCCTGAATCGCTGTTCCTGCATACGCTTCGTTGTCCCTATCCTCTTGAAGGCGCCATATCTCACCTTGATCTCCTTCACTACCCGAAAACACTTAAACCTAAGCATGAGTTGACCCAAGGGGAATGCTTAGTTCAGCCACCGAATGACCCTCAAGCTGAGGTCTGCTTCTCGCTCGAAGATTATGTGGATCTATGGTCCAATTTCTTCTATCAGGACTGCCCCGGCGTTGTCAGCTTACTTTCTCTAGATCGCTCTAAGAGGATATTTTCCCTCCCTGGTATTTTATTGACTGAGTGTGCGAATTTCGCTTCTATCCAGGATCAGCAGATTAGTTGGGATGAGACGAGTTGTTTGAAGCAATTCCTTCCATCGGATTTGTGGTTCCTAAAATTTGAAACTGAAAAATGGCATGATTTTCCCAGGGCATACTCGTACGGTGCTTTGAGGATTCTGTCTTGTCTACCTAAAGCGAAGGAATGTGATTTGCCCAAGTGGATTATTGCAAATTCACCACGTTTCGGTGTCGTGATTGATTTAGCAATGAGGGATCACATTTTTATACTTCTTAGAGTATGCGTAAAAGCGATTGTAAGAGAAGCTAACCGCTCGTATGACCTATTGTTGAAGGGAGATTTAACCGATAAAAATGGCGGGCCCTTGAACCCAATTACATGGAATGTTGAGTGTCCTGTTTTGGTCCAGACTTTGACATGGTTGGTGTCTCAGTTGTCAATTTTATACACTGAGGCTAATGCCAAGTGCTTTGCGATTGGCATGCTCAAGTACATGCTCTTGAGCACTGCTTCAGATTTGTTAGTATATCCTCTCAGTAGAGATGTGTACGGGACTTCCTCTAGTGAGCTGGCTTCTGGTACTTTAGATGCTGACCAGTTATCTGTAAAGCTTGTCAACGATGATGATGATTCTAATCGATGTCAGCAAAGGATATTAGGGAATATTTTTCTGTACCAGATAGCAGCTGCTATAGCAGCAATGTATGAGATCATTCTTAGAAGACAAACTTCAGGCACTGAGGAACTCTCGACCCCTGCCTGCTTATCACCGGTATGCTCTCTTTCTTCTGTTTTAGCATCTTATCTGAAACCATGTATACATAGTATATTGGGAATTCCAGATCTTACTAGTTGCGTTACCTACATCTCTTTCTGTATCGCACTTGTCCTTGAATTTGATCTTTTTGCTTGAGCTTCATTTCTTCTAGATCTAATGCTGACATTATCTCACTTGATATTGACCGGGTTTTCAAGCTTATTGAAATATGTCTGCTATTTCATTACTGTTGTGATAATTTATCATAGTCCAAAGCCTAATCTCTTTAGTTATTTTGACTATGTAGAATAACACAATAAAGTAAGACAGCAATTAGTGATTAATCACATCAATTTATAATTCATTTTGAAGGATGGCCGAACATGCATATTTGTCAAAGTTAGCTGAAGAAGAAAGGCAAAAACGTCCCAACTACAAACCGCTCATTGAACATGAAGGACTTCCTTTGCAACATACTCATGCCCAGGTACTTGCTAATAAATCAATTAGCTTTGCACTTACCCATTGCTATAATCATACTGAGTTTGACAATGTAACAATAAATATTGTTGAAGGGAACTGGCAATCAATTTAAGACAAAAGAGGAGCTGCTGGCTGAAGAAAGGGACTACAAGCGCCGTCGAATGTCATATCGAGGGAAAAAGTTGAAGCGTGCTCCTAAAGAGGTAAGAAGCTTACTCCGTTTTATTATGTTTTGTTTGTTTCTGACTGATGTGGTTTGAATTAGGAGTAAAGATGATAATTGATAATATAAAGAGTTACAATGATGAGTATTTTTCTTTGGCTGATAATTAAACTTATGATTTTATCTGATTTGGCCTACTCTGGTTATGTTTACTCTGTGTATGCCCTCTTTTCTAGGTGATGAGGGATATAATAGAGGAACATATGCACGCAATCAAGAGAGCGGGTGGGATTGGATGCTTTGGAGCTGTAAATGCTTCTAATACTTCTTTCGACTTTGAAAACTCTGAAAGTGTCTATTCTAATAGAAGCATACCCAAAGAACATGAAACAAATCAAGATCAGAATCAAAACTATAAGACATACTTGCATTCTCATTCTAGAAGTCCGAAGCCCAGAAATGCTAATCACCAGAAGAATGATCAATTGGTCGGCAACTATCATAAATCTGAAGAGAAAACCAAACACTGGATAAAAGAAGCAGGACCAGGCATAAATCTCATTCTTATTCAAGAAGTCCGAGCATTGACGGGAGTTATGGCAGGTCTGATGATCGAAGGAGTGACAGGGGGAAAGACAAAGCTGATGAAGGGGATCAATATAAGCGTTACAGAAGTAACTACGCAACCAAGCATAAAAATAGATCCCCTTCTCCCACATCTAGTTATGCTGGTGGTGTCTCTTATAGAAGAAAGGATAAGCGGAATGTAGACGACTCAGACAAATATACGCATACAAGGTACAGAAGTGATAGATCCAGTCATACAAGTCGAAGTGGATTCAAAGACAGATACGATCCATGTAGATCTCCCGATCTGATTGAAGATGAATACTCTGATAGCAAATACCATAGGAGGGAGCAAAAGTGAGGCAAGGAACGGAGTAAACTGACTTTGGATTGTTAGTTTCCCCTCAACGGGTCTCTTACCATGGTTATGGACAGGTAATCTAAAGATGTTGGTTTATTGCGGTTATGATGCAGCATGGTATTGATTGGTTGATGTGTCAGGACTTTGACATGGATGTATGATGACTCTGCAGTACAAAGTTGTCAGGCTTCTGATAGTTGACTACACCTGTATCCTTCCCGTATCCTCAAGTGTACTATTGCTGACAAATCTCCATTTTGTAGATCTGGTCTTATTGCTTTTCATACATGTTATTTCTTTTTTTCATCTGAAACATGTTTGTCCATCATACTAGCCGTTCCCAAACCCTGTTTCGAAGAAAAGAAAACGTGTGATTTATGGCACTAACTGTTGTTCATTTAGCTGCTGGAATGGGATAAATAAGCTTGAAGTGGAATAGTTATTTCTTGGGAATAGAGTAACGGTGAATTTTCTCTACTGTTTTTGGTTATTGGATTAGAAATTGAAATTATCATTGATTTAAGGAATCAGATAAAGATTATAGTTGAAATGTCTTATGTCATAAACAAATGTATAACTATCTTTTTTGAAGCATTTTGTATTGTACAAGAATATATATTCTTGCTTCTACTCTTCTTTTCTCATCTCATATATGAGATAACAAGGACACAAATACAATCACACACACTAATAGACTACCATAAAATCAAATGTCATTTACTGATATTGTAATTGCAAAGAATTAAAATTTTTGCATACCATTACAATGATTATAATATAGAACTTAAAAACACCAAGAAAATTGTAAAATATTTAATAAATATTCAGCATTATAAAGAAGAAAAATGATTCTACTATTTGGGTTCTCATTTTCTATTTGATGGCCAAAAGAAGTTATATGACACTTAAAGAGATGAACTTGTACCAATTTTAGGTATGGGTTTATTTCAAAAACGTCATACGTTTGATACAGACGAAGTATTTAAATAAAAGATATGCGAAGAGAGACATTGGCTATGTTGAATTGTCCAGTGGAATCTTTATTCCAAAATTATGAGAATCTGATTTTTGTGTGAGAATTATTAGTTGTTATAACCAAAGATATATATAGTTCATAGGAGTGAAGGTGGGATAATAATTTCATGATACTGAATACATGTAGAAGTATTGACATATGACATTTAGTTCCACTGGATAAATGCAACATTATGTTGCTTCTATGTGATTTAGTGGAGTAAAGTTATGTTAGCTGTGTTGCGTGACAGGTTATGGTTTTCTGTTCAGCATTTAATTAGTTTTTCTTACCCCATTGAGAAGATATCTTCCCCCAATGATGGAACACATGGTGCCATTCTTACCCAGACCTATTGTCCATGTCTTGTATTTCCTCTTGGATCACAGACACAGATATTAACAAGCAACTGTATCCTTTATCCTGAGTGCATCTCCGTGGCTGATTGATTGCTTCATTTGTCTGGTGGCCTTATAGTATATTAAGTATCGTCAAACTTCAGACTATAAGGATTTTCTGAATCATCAGCTTCTACAGAGTAGAGCTGGCAAACTTTAAAATTATCGGAACATGCCTGAATCTCTTCTAGATTTGATATTAAATATCATTTTGTATTTTGTTAGAAATGTTTCAGCAGGTTTGCCCTTATGAAGACTGAGAAGTGCTTCTTAAAGATGATGCTGTAGGTGAATCATATTCATGAAGAAGTTGGCTTTGTTTTTGTGGTGAATCATCTTTTGAAGTTGGCTACGCTTTTGGAAAGTCTGCTCTGCAATCTGCATTCTCTTGCTGCAATTCTTTTCCTGGGGTTTAGTCCTAGAAAATCAGTCCTTGAATATTATAGGTGAGTTGTCGGGAATGAATATTTCATATGCGGTAGGTACTTTTCTATCCTTTTAATACTCTTTGGTTTTTTGACTGGTAGTTCCTTGTTGCTTATCCTTCATTATCCTGGGCTGGCTCGGTTTGTACTGCTGGAAAAAGGTGGTTATGTTAGCTTATCTGATAAGGAAATAACAGTACTGGCCAACATTTGGCTTACTTGCTATAGCTTGTATTGTCTGTTTTGTAATTTGTATGCAATAGCTCGTAGGCTCTGCTTTTTGGTGGTTTGTACCTATAATTGTCGTCCTCGTCTTTGTATGCTGGACCTTACTGGACCATCGTCGAAGGTCTCACTTTGAAAGGTGAAGAAGATTTGACATACAGTGAAGAATGTTGAAAAGGAAGACTTTTCGCTTCCATTGTATATTTACTTAATAGATAGCATAGCACCATTGATGATCTTCAATTTTCTTCCAACTACCGTTGCTCGATTAAAAGAAAGAGACAGACAGAGAAAAGCTGGCTATCGGCATCTGCCTGTTTTCATTGTTCGAATCTGTATAGTTGTATGTTACGCATAATTGTGCTGTGTTCCTTCTGGCACACGGTCTCAGGAACAGACACAACTCCACCGTCTGCTTCATAAGCAGAGTTGATTACTACAAAACGGGAATTGGCTGTACCTATGGGAGAGCGTGTTTCTTAGCAAAGAGTCTTAAAATTGTTTGTGGCAATCACTTTTTGGGTTTAGGATATCTTGGTTTTCGTCACTGAGCTGATTGGTTGCGTTTTGGTTTCATGATCGAGTCTGGTTTTCGTCAATGTTCTTATATACCTTACCGATTGAAGAGAGTGAGCAATCGTGATTTCCATCAAGTTTGTCACGCTTTGAAAACCCACGAAATATTCTCTATCATTAAACTACTTCTCAAAAGCACAAACAAGAACATATTACACCACATCTAAGTCAAGTATACATGCGTGGACAATGTCGTGGACGATGTCACGAGGGTAGCAATCTCTCCTAAGTTTAACAACATTCCCCAAAATGAAAGACGAGCTTTGAAACTACATCTAGAGAATTAATATGGTGACTGTTAAACATGGATAAAACGTTATTTCAATAGAAACTTTCTTAAAATTGAGCTAAAAAGCCAGCTAAGCCTCCAGGAATGATTTCTTGGACCTTTAATGATGGCAGAAATAGGCCTTTAATGAGAAGTTTGGCAAAAGCCAATTTGGTATTCCTTTAATTTAAATGCTCTTTCAACGAGTACTCAGTCACCAACAATATGGTGAAATATGAAACTTGCATACTAGGTCTTGAAATGGCTTTATTGCAAGCGGAAGAGTTGGAGGTCTTTTGGTGAATCTAACTTAGTCATTTCGCAAGTCAACCAGCCCAGGAAAATTAGGGAAGAGCGACTGATTTCCTATCATGATTACCTCTC
>CM041778.1:350664408-350823403 GCA_023374045.1 Limonium bicolor
GCTCTCTGACGGACTGAATCTTGCCCACTGCATCTTCAACCAAGTCTGGACCCAGTATAGCTCTTTTCTTCAGGACATCAGAACAGATGGGTGATCTGCACCTCCTACCATATAGAGCCTTGAACGGGGCCATCCCGATGCTAGACTAGTAGCTATTATTGTAGGCAAACCCGATTTATGCTACGTGTTGATCCCAACTGCCCCTGAAGTCAAGCACACATGCTCTGAGCATGTCCTCAAGAACCTGATTTGTCCTCTCTGTCTGACCATCTGACTGAGGATGATAGGCTAAGCTGAAAGACAGCTTCACCCCCAAAGCCTGATGCAAACTCTACCAGAATAAGGACACAAATCTCGGATCTCTTCCAGACACAATAGAAGCAGGGACTCCATGAAGACGCACTATCTCATCCTTATAAAGCTAAGCAAGGCAGTATAGACTGAAAGTCTTCTTGACTGGCAAGAAGTGGGCGCTCTTCATGAGCCTATCCACAATCACCCAAACCGCATCAAAACTTCTCGGAGTCTGAGGGAGTCCCATAACAAAATCCATCCCGACACGCTCTCATTTCCACTCTGGAATTGGGAGGGGCTGAAGCAAACCGGCTGGCCTCTGATGCTCTACCTTGACCTGCTGACAGGTCTGGCATCTGGATACAAACTCTGATATGTCCCTCTTCATGTTGCTCCACCAGAAAGTCTCTCGAAGGTCCCGGTACATCTTAACACCTCCTAGGTGTACCGAATAAGGGGCTTCATGAGCCTCCTGCATGATCTCGCGTCTTAATGCATCGTATGTAGGCACAAACACTCGATCCCTGAATCTCAGGTAGCCATCCTCGGAAACCCTGAACTCTAAGTCCTGACCAGTAGAAATCCCCTCTCTGATCTTACACAACCGGCGTCGAGCTCCTGACTGGCCTTGATCCGGTCGATCAAGGTAGGTTGAAGTTGTAAAGCTACCCAAACCCTAGACCTCTTTGGACAAACAACCCACACACCCAGTCGCTGCAACTCAAGAGCAGATCTCTGCACACCCGTCAACGCGTAAGCGACTCCAGAAGGACCTCTCCTACTAAGCGCGTCAACCACCACATTCGCTCTACCAAGATGGTAGAGGATCTCCAGGTCGTAATTGTGCTACAACTCAAGCCACCTCCTCTGCCTCAAGTTCAGCTCCTTTTGAGTGAACAAGTACTTGAGGCTCTTGTGGTCCATATACACCTTGCACGACGCTCCATACAAGTAGTGCCTCAAGATCTTCAGTGCAAACACACCAACAGCTAGCTCCAAGTTGTGGGTCGGATAGTTCTTCTCATATGGCTTTAGTTGATGAGAGCCATATGCAACCACCTTCCCATGATGTATCAAAACACACCCGAGTCCCTTATGGGACGCATCACAGGAGACCTCCAATCCCTCCGTCCTCTCGGAAAGAGTCAGAATCGGCACATAAGTCAACCTCTTCTACAACTCTAGAAAACACTGCTCACAAGCCTCGCTCTAGTCGAACTTCACCTTTTTCTGCAGCAGACACGTCAAAAGGATCACTAACTTGGAGAAGCCCAAAACAAACTTATGGTAGTAGCCCGCCAGACCAAGGAAGCTGTGAATCTCTCCAACATTGGTGGGTCTGGCCCACTCTGTAATAGCTCTGATCTTCTCCGGGTCAATGGAGATACCATCCTTGGAGACAACATGTCCCAAGAAAATAACCCAATCCAATCAGAACTTGCAATTCTTAAGCTTTGCATACAGCTCTCGCTTTCTCAAAGTCTGAAGTACGGTCCTCAGATGCTCCTCGTGCTCCTCAGCTGTCATGGAATACACCCAGATGTCGTCTATAAACAACACAATGAACTGATCCAAAAGCGGCTTGAACACGTGGTTCATCATGTCCATGAATAAAGAATCACTAGGAACTCGTAGTGTCCATAACGAGTCCTAAAGGCGGATTTAGGCATGTCGTCTACCTTAATCCTCAACTGATGGTAACTGGACCTCAAATCTATCTTAGAGAAAACCCTAGCCCCAGCTAGCTGATCAAACCAGTCGTCTAAGTGCGGGTGTGAGCCTCGGTTTTAAACCCTATCCTATGTTATTAAAGCTGATTAGGATCTAAACGGGTTTTAGGTCCACTTATGACCTAAGATTAATACTATGGCATATAACATAATTATTAAACCTAAGCTAGCTCACTGGAACCTATTATGAGTCGCCACCTAATTTTAACCTAGATCAAATTAGGTGGAAAGGAGAGTTCGGGTTCGGGGCTTGATATTCGATTAATTAGGGTTCAATTACTTTCATTACCCTTAGAAGTCGTTTTTCCTCTACTAGTTTAATTACGGCTTATTACGAGTCGTTTTAACCTAAGTGCGCAAGCTTCTGTTTTTTTTGTTTTTTAGCATTTTTTGACAGAAATAAAAGTGAAATTAAAAGCTACCTAAACTAGGGTTTCGGAGGAGGCAGAATTAGGTCAAATTTGATTACGTCCGTAGCCACGGACCAAACGTCCGAGACCACGGACCCCAGTTAACCTAAATATACAGAAAAGTCGAAATTAAAGGAAAACAAAAATTTGCAAGGTCCGGGGCCACGGACAGGATGTCCGTGGGCCCGGACATTATTAGAAAAACCTAAATTTTAAATTTTTAAAATCCCGCCGCCGTCCGTGGGTGTCCGTGGTCTCGGACAACGCGTCCGAGGTCCCGGACATAGGTCCGAGGTCACGGACCACCCACGGACAGGGGTTTTCAGAAGGTTCCCGAGGGTGTTTTGAGCTCAAATTTATGGGTGTGTAGCCTGAGAGATGTACAAGACGTTAGTGATTGAAAGTTTTCAATTTGAATTCGAATTAAGCACGAAACTTAGCAAACAAGTTATCTGACAGAGGCTTAAATAAACAGCAATACAGAAGCCTACGGAGGTTAGTTTGAGCCCAAATTTTGAGGCAAGACAGATAATACCGTGGTGAGTCAGGGAAGTGGAGTTTCTACCTGTTTTACCCTTCGATTCACAACGTTTCTTCACATCCGGGACTCGTCGAGTGCTCCGTTGATGGCAGACCCGAGAGGATTTCGACCCAAGCTTCTGGTTGTGGTGGTTCTTGCTTGTCCTTCACGTTTAGAGGTGTTTTTGTGAGGGTTTTGATGATTATTGGTGCTTTGGGATTGGAAAACGTGTTTAGATGGTGATTTCGGGGGGTTTTCAGTATGATTTGGGTGGCCGGGTGTTGGAAAACGTGAGAGAGAGAGAGGAGGCCGTGTTTTCTGACTCTCTAGGGTTCTTGAGTGTGTGAGGTTCTCCTTTTTATCCAAAAACCTATCCCCTTATATAGACTTTCTTAAAGATAAAGAGAATCTAGTAAAAGTAAGATTTTTCGATATTTTAACTAAGTAACTTCCCAAAGGAATTTTGCTATGAAATTTTAACCACATGTCAAGAATGGATATTATGAATTTTCTGAGGTGGAAACGAATTTTTTAAATGCTGGAGCATTTTTAAATTGAATTTCTCGTCAGATTCAGTCAGAAATTGCTAGAAAATTATTGGAAATTCGAAAAAATCAAAATCCAACGCCATTATGCTTAAAATGTCATCCTCTATCATGGGTTAAAATATCAAAGCATTTCAAGCTGATTTGGGCACCCTTGAGAGAGAGAGAGAAAGCCTATAGGAGAACTCAGAAGCCTTAAAAATTACGAAAACGCCCCTGACAATGACGAAACTGCTCCTCAGGCCCTTGGAACACGCCGATCGGGCCGGAGTCTCTTACTGTTTGATGGAGATGGCTCTCACAACCTCGTAGACCTCAGCCAGGGGGTCAAAATTTTGGGTATAACAGATTGCCCCCCGTCAACTGGACTTTGTAACGAACGTGAAAAGTCTGGTTGATGCTTGAGAGTGGTGCCCAAAAATTTTGGACCCCACAGAATCCTCCACGTTGTATGAAACCGGGTTAACGATGCCCAGCTATTCGGAGGCGCTGACTACCTAAGCTACAAAACATTGTCGAGCTATTCTAAGGCGCTGACTGCCTAAACTACAAAGCGTTGTCGAGCTATTCTAAGGCGCTGACTACCCAAAATACAAAGCATTGTCGAGCTATTCTAAGGCGCTGACTACCTAAAATGATGAAAATGATGTCGAGCTATTCTAAGGCGCTGACTACCTGAAATGATGATATGCTGTCGAGCTATTCTAAGGCGCTGACCACCTAAAGTGATGTGAAAATGATGTCAAGCTATTCTAAGGCGTTGACTGCCTAGGGTGTGAAAACTGGATGCAAATGCAAGAATGCTGAATGATAAGCTAATGATGCAAATGATGCTGATGCTGATGATAATGCGATGATGTTGATGATGCCGATGATGCTGATGATGCTCGGATGCTTCAGGGGACCGAAACCCGTTCCAATGCTCCTGGTTGGTATACTATGGGGACTTATTGCCTCTGCCCACCAACTGGGGTGCTGGGATAACTTCTAGATTACCAAGGGGACTTATTGCCACTGCCCACTAGTTGTTTCTCCCAAGAAGTTGACATGAAGATGGGGACTATTGCCTCTGCCCCGCCAACTTAGATCACGCTCTACCTCGCACTGAAGATGATACTAGGTCTCGTACCGGTCTCGCACTGGATGATGACGCTCGGTCTCGCTTTGAGGAAGATGATGGGTCTCGCACGGAAGATGATACTAGGTCTCGTACTGGTTGAAGATGCTGGATGATGACGCTCGGTCTCGCTCTGAAGAAGATGATGGGTCTCGCACGGAAGATGATACTAGGTCTCGTACTGGTTGAAGATGATGGATGATGACGCTCGGTCTCGCTCTGAGGAAGATGATGGGTCTCGCACGGAAGATGATACTAGGTCTCGTACTGGTTGAAGATGCTGGATGATGACGCTCGGTCTCTCGCTCTGAGGAAGATGATGGGTCTCGCACGGAAGATGATACTAGGTCTCGTACTGAAGTTGAAGATGCTGGATGATGACGCTCGGTCTCGCTCTGAAGAAGAGATGGGTCTCGCACGGAAGATGATACTAGGTCTCGTACTGTTGAAGATGCTGGGTCTCGCACTGAATGAAAGAGGAATCTGCAGGGCCTTGCACCGATTTTGGGTCTCGAACTCAAAATAAGTTAGGAGGATAATGGTCTCGTGCAAATGGTAAAACTGATCACTGGAGTGCCAAACATGGCAATGATGATAAGATGTATGCAATCAAAATATATGAAAGATACTCGTTCAGAACAGGAATTTGTGGGAAAGGTGCCAAACGTGGCAGTGTTTGAAGAAAATTTTGTTTACTGAAAAGGAAAGTGAAATTATCATTTCCTGACCATAGATTTCGGACTTGCAATTTATCTCCTAGGAGATGAACATGCCATCGGTGGGGTATGGTGTATGATGTAAAGGTAAGGGCTTATGTGGGCCTGTGTAGTTGATGTGCAGGTAAGGGCTTTTGTGGGCTGTGCTGTGGTGGAATGGTGGTGGTGATGTTTGAGCTTTGGGTTCCAATTGGCGTTGTCATAGCAATTGTTGGAACCAACAATTGCCCCCAGTATTTTCCCTTAAGACAATCTGAGCTAGAGTTCATGGCAATCGATCGGAACGATCGATTGCCCCCAGTATTTCCTTTTATTAAACGTGCGAACGAGTCTCGTCCTCACAGGGTCAAGGCTTATGTTTTACGTGGTGCTTCTAACCTACACTCGGCGTGTTTTGTGTTTGCACTCGTTCCTCACCCACGGTCACAACTTCTAGACCATTGAATTCGATATTTGATGAATTTACGCATTCGATCTGTTACTTTCACGTGATTAGACACACAACTATCAAGTCGGAAGTCTTTAAAGCTTATAACATGGCCATAGGGTGTGATGAATGACAACAGGATCATGGAGGGATATTTGAGGTATGTGGAGCTTAAATGGGTGACCAAACTAAGCTGCAATTGTGTCTTCTCTCAGATTCATCTTCCTTGTCTTGAAGTCGTCTAGCTGCTTCATGTCGATGTTGTTTTCGAGCTTCTGGACTTTACACCATTTCTCTTTTGTCATTTGGATTTCTTCGAGGCACCTCGGGATTGCCTTTTTTTTTTATCCTTTCTTGACTTTTCCTTCGGGGTTCTTGTGTTTCCGGTTTTGAACTTTGAGAGCTGTTTGATGTTAGCTCATTTGATCCTTGTCCCTCTGGGACCATTTGCGGATCGCTTCGCCATGCTGATGATAGCGGCATTGCTTCACTGGACTGATGAGAATGTTATCTGAGAGTCGGGCTCCTCGCTTCCTTTGGTCACCGGGTCGAACATTCATCATGGCCGGGTTATTTTGTGGAGTTCATAATATCAAAAGGGGATATATGAAAGGCTCAGCGGGGGTGCCTAGGGTTTAACGTCAGGGTTCGCAAGCTTTTGGCTATGTGGTGTTGTACCTAGGTGCTTCGTCATTCCTGATAGTTGTGTATCCATTCTTTGTTACTTTTCACAGGTCTTAGCGTAAATTACAAAATTATCTCCTTCGGTCGGAGTTATGCCGTTTACCCTACCTTTGAATGTGGACTCACCGGAGTCGTGTAAAAATGACACGCTCGCTCACTCATGGTTTTCCACTCAAGACACTCTCGTGAGATTTTCACTTGGAAACTCGTTCGCACATTTAGACAAAAGATAAAAGACGACGAACTTAAACTTAGATTGCCCCCAGTTTTGGTTTGGGGTTTGTGACAACAATTCGATAGATGTGGACTTTGAACCTCTTTGTGGGTTATTTGGATATTATGGGGTGAGTTGTGGTGTTTGGTTAGGCATGTTCAAATTTTTAGAAACAAGAGACAAGCCGTTTCATTGCTTAGTCAGAAAATGATTGCTTCGTGATCCTTTTCCTTAAAAAAACTATTTTGTTTTCCTTCTTTTTTCGATGAATGAAAAATGGTTTGTACAGGAGTTGTGAAAATGGAACTATGATTTTATTTATGAATCATGAAAGGAACGTAAAGATTACAATCAGAGGTGACTGAAAACTAACTAATAAGCTACTAGGAAAATTTGAAGATGCAAGAAAACGATCTGCACACTTAGAAAAATTGGACTCCTTGCTCGAGGAGGTCTTGAATCTTGTGCTTCAATGCTCGGCAATTGTCAGCATAATGGCCAGGCAACTGATGGTAGTGGCAGAATTGATTAAGATGCCTCCCCAAGTGAGTGGTTCCTGGCCGAGGGGCCAGGGGCTGTAGCAGGTTTCTCTTCTGAAGCTCTTCAAACGCCTGACTTGGTGCTCGGCCAATGTTGGTGAACTCCCTTTGCGATGAGTCTCGGCGTGGTAAGGGTATTGTCCTAAGGTTTTGATGCGGAGATCTAGGTCGTTGAACCATATTCACTTCTGGGAACTGCTTTGAGCGCAAGCTACTGTCTGAAGATAAGCCTTTTCTGGTCCTGGCCTAGATAATTTGGAGCCACTGCCGGAGTTTCTTGAGCACTCGAGCTCCAAGCCTTCCTTATGAATCCTTTCCTCTAGAATACCGACTTGTCCCATCAACATGTCCAAACTCGGAAAGTACATAAATTTTAGCTCATGGTTGTGTTGTTTTCGCATGTTCTCAATTATCATGCGGATTGCTCCTGCTCGTCCATTCTGGTAGGCATGGCTGCAGCCTTTCTCCTCCAACGCTTGATGAAGTCAGACATGGACTCACCGTCTTTCTGTCGAGTTCCTGCCAGATCGATTCTGGTGACCTCGAGGTTCTTAGCATACTCGAAATGATTTAGGAAAGCCTCGCAAACCTCCTCGTAGGTCTTGGTATTCATCTTCTGAGTGAGATACCAACGCTGAGGAGTCTCGTCTAGATAGCGAGCAAAAACTTTGGCTTTTTGCATGTCGTTGAGCCCCAAGATGGACATTTCCCGGTCGAACATAGCCAAATGAATCTGTGGATCTGAGGAACCCTTGTACAAAGCGAGTGTGGGCATCTTCAGCTTTGGCGGAAGATCAACCTCGGGATACGATGTCATGGAAAGGTAATCGAGGCCAACCGGCTTGCTAGCCTTTTCCATGCGCTCGATCCTTTTCAGAGCCTTCTTGAATTCTGCGGCTAGTTGGTAGTCCGGGACGACTTGCCCTACAAATCCTTGTGCATCCTGGGCCTCAACGGAGTTAACTTCGATGTAGTCGCGCCCGTTCCCAGAGTCGGCTATCTTTCCTGAAATGTTTTCCTGATGACCAATCTCAAGGGAATTGATTTTGCTTTTCAACTCTTCGATGATGGTGACATACTTAGCCTCCATGTCATTAGTGGCGGACCTATGTTTCTGTTCCATGGCGTCCAAGGCAGCCATGTACCTTTGATCTAAGGCTGCAAACTGGGCCTCCATGCTGACTGGGTTTCCTCCTTCTGCCATACTTTGGATTCGGGTTTATCTGTTGGAAAATAACAGTGGACTGAGCTAAAATTCTGGGCCGTGGTGAAGAAGTTCTA
Source organism: Limonium bicolor (assembly GCA_023374045.1). Lineage (NCBI taxonomy): Eukaryota > Viridiplantae > Streptophyta > Magnoliopsida > Caryophyllales > Plumbaginaceae > Limonium > Limonium bicolor. Next base: position 350,672,886 of record CM041778.1, read on the forward strand.
GGTAAAAACTTGTTTGGGCCGCAAGAAAAGCATATGAGCTGGAATGATCCCTAGATCACAAATGGGCCTAACTTTCTTTGGGTCAGAGAAGATGGTTGCTAAGCTGACAAAGATTTTACTTGCAGGATTTGTGAGCTATTTCAAGTTCAGGTGGATTTCTTTTTATGGGCCTAGAACTAATTGGATAATTCAAATTGGGCCAGAAGAGAAATCACCTAAGTCTAAGCTTTTGGGCCGAAGCCCGAACGACTCACATGTTAAACCAAAAGGGCCTCTGGGCCGCAAACAAATAGAGTTGCCAATTCGTGTTGGGCTAGGCTGATGTAGGAGAAGTTCCTATCAATCTCTAGGCGGGGTAGTGGGCCGATCATACAAGCAAACAAGGCCCACACAAATTCAACATGTCCTCACTTGACGGTTAAATCAACTTGGGAATGGATCGATCCGGAGAGGTGCTTGGGGCTTGGGCCCAGGTTACCACAAAGGAATAGGGCTTGCACGCTATTCTCTTTGGCTTCCCCACTTTTTCACATCACTGTTAAGTGTGCGTCTACGGTCGGGTCTTTGAATGACCAAACATTGGGCTTGGTAAGGGTACTGCCAGGAAAACGCTTGGGGCTAAGACCCAGGTATTAAGGGGATGTGGTTAGACGACATCCTCCTCTTTTCCCCGCTTATTCACATCACCTAAAAGGTGTGAGTCCCTGACAGGGGACCCTCAAACGGGTCCCGGGGTGAAATGAAATCAGTTTAGTGGACCCTCGCTCTCATATGATGCAAGGGGTGCAAAATTTAAAGTGCGCACGAAAGTAAACAACCAAGTAAAAAGCCATAATAAACAATTTTCAAGTTAAACCTCTTCTTAAAATTAAACAAGTTAAAATTAAGAATTGTCCCCAGCAGAGTCGCCAGTCTGTGAGCCTCGATTTTAAACCCTATCCTATGTTGATTAAAGTGATTAGGATCTAAACGGGTTTTAGGTCCACTTATGACCTAAGATTAATAACTATGTCATATAACAATAATTATTAAAACCTAAGCTAGCTCACTGGAACCTATTATGAGTCGCCACCTAATTTTAACCTAGATCAAATTAGGAAAGGAGAGTTCGGGTTCGGGGGCTTGATATTCGACTTAATTAGGGTTCAATTACTTTCATTACCTTCCTAGGTCGTTTTTCCTCTACTTAGTTAATTACGGCTTATACGAGTCGTTTTAACCTAAGTGCGCAAGCTTCTGTTTTTTTGTGTTTTTAGCATTTTTTGACAGAAAATAAAAGTGAAATTAAAAGCTACCTAAACTAGGGTTTCGGAGGCAGAATTAGGTCAAATTTTGATTACGTCCGTAGCCACGGACCAATGTCGAGACCACGGACCCCAGTTAACCTAAATATACAGAAAAGTCGAAATTAAAGGAAAACAAAAATTTGCAAAGTCCGGGGCCACGGACAGGATGTCCGTGGGCCCGGACATTATTAGAAAAACCTAAATTTTGAATTTTTAAAATCCCGCCGCCGTCCGTGGGTGTCCGTGGTCTCGGACAACGCGTCCGAGGTCCCGGACCATAGGTCCGAGGTCACGGACCACCCACGGACAGGGGTTTCAGAAGGTTCCGAGGGTGTTTTGAGCTCAAATTTTATGGGTGTGTAGCCTGAAAGATGTACAAGACGTTAGTGATTGAAAGTTTTCAATTTGAATTCGAATTAAGCACGAAACTTAGCAAACAAGTTATCTGACAGAGGCTTAAATAAACAGCAATACAGAAGCCTACGAAGGTTAGTTTGAGCCCAAATTTTGAGGCAAGACAGATAATACCGTGGTGAATCAGGGAAGTGGAGTTTCTACCTGTTTTACCTTCGGATTCACAACGTTTCTTCACACCGGGACTCGTCGAGTGCTCCGTTGATGGCAGACCCGAGAGGATTTCGACCCAAGCTTCTGGTTGTTGGTGGTTCTTGCTGTTCTTCACGTTTTAGAGGTGTTTTTGTGAGGTTTTGATGATTATTGGTGCTTTGGGGATTGGAAACGTGTTTAGATGGTGATTTCGGGGGATTTTCAGTATGATTTGGGTGGCCGGGTGTTGGAAAAATGAGAGAGAGAGAGAGGAGGCCGTTTTTTCTGACTCTCTAGGGTTCTTGAGTGTGTGAGGTTCTCCTTTTATCCAAAAACCTATCCCCTTATATAGACTTCTTAAAGATAAAGAGAATCTAGTAAAAGTAAGATTTTTCGATATTTTAACTAAGTAACTTCCCAAAGGAATTTTGCTATGAAATTTTAACCACATGTCAAGAATGGATATTATGAATTTTCTGAGGTGGAAACGAATTTTTTAAATGCTGGAGCATTTTTAAATTGAATTTCTCGTCAGATTCAGTCAGAAATTGCTAGAAAATTATTGGAAATTCGAAAAATCAAAATTCCAACGCCATTATGCTTAAAATGTCATCCTCTATCATGGGTTAAAATATCAAAGCATTTCAAGCTGATTTGGGCACCCTTTGGAGGGAGAGAGAGAAAGCTATAGGAGAACTCAGAAGCCTTAAAAATTACGAAAACGCCCCTGACAATGACGAAACTGCTCCTCAGGCCCTGGAACACGCCGATCGGGCCGGGTCTCTTACTGTTTGATGGAGATGGCTCTCACAACCTCGTAGACCTCAGCCAGGGGGGTCAAAATTTTGGGTATAACAGTGCGGGAGGGGGAAGGACACTGTTCTTAACGGTGTTGAGCTCCCTGTAGTCAATACACAGCATAGACTACCGTCCCTTTTCTTAACAAACAACACCCTAGCACTTCCCAGGGGACACACTCGGGCGAATGTAGCCATTATCCAGTAATCCTGTAGCTGGATCTTCAACTCCTTGAGCTCAGTAGGATCCATGCGGTATGGGGCCTTAAATATAGGCTGATTCTCAGGTGAGAAATCGATCGAGAACTCCACCTCTCTAACAGGGGAAACCCAGGCATATCATCCGGAAACGTCTGGGAAGTCTTGACTACTGGAATGTCCTCCAACTTCGCATTCTTGCGAACCTTAGGGATGTAGCACAGAAATCACTGGCATCCTTGCTCATGTGGCAAACGCCTGCATGGCTGAAATAACTAGAGGCGAACACGGGATCCCATTCCCTGCTACTGACAAACGGGGCTGACCTGGCTCCTCAAACATCACTCGCATGGCAGCACAATCAAAATGGGCATGGTGGGAGAGCAAGCCAATCCATGCCCACGATCACATCAAAGTTTGTCATCTCCATAGGGATGAGATTAGCATGTAGAATTCTATCTTGTACTACTATTGGACTATATTTGCACACAGAATTCAAAAGTATAGAAGAATTCATAACTAGAGGACAATGCACACAAACTCAACGCCCAAAGGTAACAGGGCAGACCGAGCTCACCCACCAACTTAGCAGAAATAAATGAGTGGGTGGCTCTAGAGTCCAACGAACAAAAAATAGAACTAGATGACAGCTGGAGAATACCTGTGACAATTTTTCTATTGATCGGTCTCTCTCTCTTGCCAGCGCGTAGACTTTGGCCAGGCCCTGGGGCTTCTTCTGCTCAGCCCGATCTCTGGTCTCTAAGGCGGACCCTCCAGTCCTACCTCCCGAAGTACCTCTGCTCCACTCGGCCTGAGGGCAGTTAGCGATCCTGTGGTCCAGGGAGCCACATTTAAGCAGGTGGAGAAGATGATGGAGAAGATGATGATCCACCCTGATCTCTCGAACCCTGACAGTCTTTGGAGCGGTCCCTAGTAGTCTACTTCTTCTAAGAAGCACCTTGATCTCTCCTGTCACCCTCCTCAGACCTCTACTTCCTCTTCTAGTCCTTCTCACCGGACTGGCGGCCATTCAGATCGGCCTCCACCAATAGGTTGACATCAGCTACATCCCCGAAGGTCTTGTGACGAAGCGGCATCACAACAGAGAGGATATCTGGCATGAGGCCACTCTCAAACTTCCTGGCCTTCCTATGCTCGTTAGGCTCAGGTGCAAACTTGGAGAGGCTGATAAACTTATGAACATACTCCTCCACGCTCATGTCCCAACCCTGGCGTAGTCGGTTATACTCCAATATGCGCTGGTCCTTATAAACGTTAGGGTAAAACTGCTTGTTGAACTCCCCGGTAAACTAGTCCCACGTCCAACGCTGTGGGAACTTCCCCATCACCGACCTTCACCATTCCTTGGCTTCGGCCTTGAACAGAAAGGTGGCGAAGTCCACCTTCAGCTCCTCATCTGAGCCCATGACCCGCAACAGGTCCACCACCTCTGACAGCTAGTGGCTGGCCTCCTGGGGGTCTCTAGTCCCGTCAAATGCTGGAGGCTTCAGCTTCATGAACTCCTAAAGCGCTTTGACATTCATTCCTCCAGCATCAGCAGCCCCAGCTCCGGCTGCTCCACCCCTAGCTGCACCACCAACAGCTCCTCCTACAGCTACGATAGTGTTCATCAGCTGCGTCATGAACTATTGAATGACATCAGCAACTCCTTCTGGAGGAATCACTGGAGCTCTTTTTGGCGGAATTCTGAAAGTCCATAGACATGTGATATACACCAAGAAAACTCTAAAACATGACAGTCCCAAATAGGACCAAAATTGAAAAGAACACTCATACCGTAACACGGTTATTACCAATACAATTTGCATCAATAAACGTGAATCTATGTGTAACGCATGAAAAATTACCACCCTGGGAACTACCTTTACCAAGGAGGAGTGCCGTGTACGCTTATGTACAATCACGAATGAACAAACTTCAAGATTAAACCTTATGTGTATTATTATGATCATACTGATTATTGGACATGTTCTAAGTAAAAGAGTGGCTACCGCCATTGGCGTTCCACCATGTAAAAACTAATAATTATGTGTTATATTAAAGGCACATCATCTACTATTAAGATGACTGTCAGTGATGATGAAGATGTGAATTAAACAACTGCAAATTGCCTAAAACGATAATATAAATATCCAGTGTAACCAATGATATAAAACACCCAAAATAACCGCTAAATAGCGTAAGTTAAGGTAAGTACTTGATATACTGGCAAACAGGCATGAGCCGGGAGGACGGGGACACCGCCTCCGATTACCTTTAAAAGTATGCTGCCAGAAAACAATTTCTAAATTTATATGACAGATAACAAGAAGCAAACTACCAGAAGGACTACCACAAAATGTAGTCGGTACTAGGTTACGTTAAATGATATGACCCAAAAAAAAATGAAGTAATGGAGCCACGGTAAAGACCGTAAACAACATAATTAACATACGCATTAACCAACAAGCGCCGAACCGTGCACGTGAGGTCTAAATAACAACGTTTTGACCCAGAATATGAGTAACTCCAATAAAGAAATTATTAAACAATAAATAACAACAAACTCACAATACGAGAACTCAAAGATTCTCTTAAAGTAATTAACAACCGTTAACAACAATATACTCAACAACAAGGAGGGGAAAACCATCTTCCATTATTATAGTACGACTCATGTCTTTAGAATAAAAATAATGAACACCTGCTAATACAAATACACGAACCTATACCCATTAGGAAGGAAACCCAGGGAACCGAACATTCCCGCGGGAGACCCCCAATTTTAACAAGAAAGGAGATTGACAACAGAATACTTCACAAACGTGTGACGGACACTACGAGTCTATAAACGAGTTATGGGACGACCACACTCCACGGGAGCTTGTGGGCTCGACAGGCTCGCTCCTGAGTTAGTCGAGTAAGTAGCAATGTATCAGTACGATACCCCATACACGTAGACATGTGGTGAAAGGAACACTGGGAGTAGTCAACTCCACACGAAGGCTAGAAATTTAACCCAGACCAGTGTAAATAACCACCTAGAATAGAATAAATTAGTGAATAAAAGCCCAGTTTAATTAACAAAGTGAATGGAATCAACAACCTTGAATATGAAATAATCAAGCCATAACTCCGCAAAGGAATGGCTAACACAAAGTGGAAGGAATTGATAGTTAACTGCGTGACAAGCAAGAGGGCCCAACAAATGGGCAAATGAATGTATAATAAATCAAAGGTTCAATAACCACATATGTTAACGTAATTTGCAATATTCAGAAGAAATCTCTTAATGACCAAAAATCATTACCTGTAAAAGGGGACAAGAGAGAGAATTACTCTCCAAATATAAATATATACAACGATACCAGATGGTATAATAATTATGTATGTCTAAATTAAGGACAGTGGTACGTTCTTAGCCAGGAAAAGGTTGAACACAAGTATATTATTGTCTATTATACAGTAAAGGCGAAGCTAGTACACTAGCGGATGCCCTGAAGTTTAAAGAGAATACCACAATAAATATACAACCGTCTAATTGACTAAATATGGTGCACGCGGAAGGAAGTGACCCTTACAAACAACAAATAGCATAAATACATTCTCCAACACTGACGAGCAAAACTCGCACATAACACAGTGATGATAAATAAATGGATGGAAGGCCATACAACAGCCTAGCCTGTTAAGGACATGCTCCAAATAACTACTGAGTTCAAACCATAACTCTAATATGAATTCACGAATATATAAGGATATTCCTTGTGAAAAACGTGTAAATATATAGATATAAAATATAACTGAGGAAAATACCTCAGCTACCAAAACATACCCCCACGTGAGGTTAAACGGTGCAGGACATAATGTAATTATAACAATGGGTATCCCTAATAAACGGGACAAACCATACAATGAATGTGGTAAAACCGGCACACGGGAACCACAATAGATATCAATGAGAAATACATAACAAGTATTACAATTAAATAATTCACTCTGGGACAAAACAACCGGGAGACACGGGATTACGAAAAATTATCCTTGTGTAGTTATAATAATATGTCTTCAACAAACAATTCAAATAAGTGCAAATGACACTAAATACAAATGATTATTACACCAATGAGTGAAGGTAATACACCTTGAATCATATTGCACATTAGCAATCCAAAACATCAATATTAGTTTAGATACAGTCGTGTGCACATACAACTAACATTAACGCACCGTCTGGGATACCTCTGTCTCCAACGACACCATTATAATGGAACGACGTCAGCAATAAACTGTTGCAAATAAACCATCTAAGATAACAATAGAACGAAGGGCGTATTAGCCCGATATTCGTGGGTCTGCACCTCCAAACGGAGCGAGTGCGCCCAATAGAACGTGGTTGAAACAGCGCACCAAGTACTCCATGCCTTTGGCTGGGAAATGTACGCGCCTCACCTTTCTCATAACCTCTTTTAGAATTAAATGCTTAAGTTCGACCTGTCTCTCAATATGAGAAAAACTCCACTCTAAAGTCTGAAAGACAAGAACGGGGGAGAATTCCATGAGAGCCAAGTATCCAGCACTCTTTGATTAGCGGCTGTTGTATACTTGTGGGGACGGGGGGCGTAACCCTTTTTAAGGGCAGTAGAGCCTCTTGGCTGTGCACAGCGTGTGCACTAAATTTAATGAGTCGTATGCGGGGCATACAATCAATTGTGTTTGTTGGGGTTATTGGTTGTTTGTGGTCATGCGGGGCATGCATTGTTGGATTATTTGTGCATTGCACACTCGTGAATGTATGTACTTTTACGTATCCTATGAGATACTGGTATGATTGTGTGATGGAGTGTTTGTAAAGATACATGTGATATATATATATATGTTAATGTTATGTTTTTGCAATCATTCGTATAGTATCGCCTAGATACCGAATGGATCATGGCTTATGAAACAATGGAATGTGGAATTTAATGGACACCTCGGGGAGGTTGCTCGGGGAGGTTGTCAAGATGGTTAGAATTGATAGGAAACGATGGTGCTGATGGATCACCTATATCCATTTATTTGAAATAACGCCACACTTGAGGGATATCTGCAATATGAGCACAACACTTATGCGTGAATACTACATCTCATAGATGTACATTATGGGAATCATGGCTAGACATAGACATATATACCCCTATTTATGGAAGACGACTTAGGGACGAAGTCTTTTTAAGGGGGGTAGATTGAAATACCCCTAATTAATTAAAAATTTATTAAATATTTAATCAAATAAATTAAGGCCTAGACATGCCTTAAAAAACAATTCAAAAACAACTAGGGTCAACATAAAGTAGATATTGCACCCTTTGACCGTTTAGGGTAAATAAATACCCAAATGAACTCCTTAGGACCTAAAATTTTGTCCTAAGCATATTAACACATAAACGAACGTACTACAAATATTGGACAACAACACTCCAACATAAAGAACAAGCATTAACATGCTTAAAAGTCACTTAGGGAAAAAATGTGCTCTAAGAGGTTTTAAAGATCATATGACCTCCATTTGATTCCAAATCGAATTCCTAAGCTTAGTAATCATGTAATGGATGTAATTAATCAATTACCAAAGAAAACCAAGCTCAAAAACAAGCTCTAACACTAAATGTGTCTTAAAACACCTTAAAGCACATTTTTGTGTATAATTCCAAAAGTATGGTTTTGTACCACTTTAAGGACCATATTACATTCTTTATAACATTTATGTGTCACGGTAGACTATATTATAAAGTCTAAATCAAAATTTTAAAATAAAATTAAAATGGGTGATTTTGGTGTGAATAGTACTTTTATAACATGTACTTCTTTAATCTAGTCAATGGTTAACTACTATTTATTGAACTTGACCTTGTATTTCTGCCAACTAAAAGCCCTTCCATTGTTAATTAGCCGACCATGCCTAAGTTTATTCATGGCTTATAAAGCTACTTCTATTAAGTAACACTTTATTACTTTATAACTTTAATTAAATAAATTCTTCATCTTTCCACCTGGCAAACCTTTACGGCAGCATAAGGGGCTTTCCTCACCATTAAGCTATCAGCAAATAATACCTAGGCTGCCTAATGAGTCATCACACACTATTCCTTCTTTTATGACTTTATCTTATTTTAATAAGCTTAATTAGCTTAAAGTATTGATTTCCTTTTCATTTCAGTCGTAAGCACTTGTTGCCCCAGCCTTCCTTGACCCCCTTTATCGGCTGGAAGTAAGAAAAATATCTAGAAACATAGTGACTCATCATAGCTACTTACTTTACACCATTTCACACCTTAAAAGACAAAGTTTGACTTCTTCCCTCATTTATCCTTTCCAGCCGAGAGCCCAGCTGCTCATCCTCTCTTTTTCTCCTTGCAAAACTGAGAAAGGGCAGCCAGCTTCAATGGTGGATACAACTTGACATGGGTAAGCTCTTAAGGCATGTAAATGCTCATTTTCTTCCTCTCCTCTTCCTCGTTCCTTGAGCTCATCTATTTTTATTTCTACCTAGCCATGTGTTGTGAGTTGGTGCTAGAAGATGGGCTATTTTTGGTGGAAAAATCAGAGGAGAAGAAAAACTTATTTAAGGAAGTTTTAAGGTATAAACATGCTTCAATCATGATCAACCTCTCCTCTGTATTTTCGAAAATTGTCCTGCTGTTCTTAGGCTTATTTCCCCATTTATTACGTGTAAAACAAGTGGAGAATTATTTACCGTACGAGATCTCACAATGTATTAGGATGATGATTAGTTTAAGGTGTTAATGGAGTTGTATACAGTTGGGATTACCTAGACGCTCACTTGTAGTCAAAGTTACATTTGGTTTAGATTGTTGTATAGGTTAGTATCTCGTTATCACTGCGGTTGTGTATATATTGACAGTGTAGTTTGTTATTTCTCTCTGCTTCTTTATTCGTGTGGACGAGTAATGTCATGTAACACCCATGTGAGGTTTATTGATGTTTTAACTACCGCTGCGAGACGTGTTTGATTACGCCAAGTGAGTGATTATGACGTGTTACCGAGGGGTGTTACAACAATTGATGCACGCGATAGTTTAGTTTGCATGCAAAATTATTCCCAAACACACACTTTATATCACGCCTTTAATCCCAAACAAACAGAGCATGTATGTTCCTGATTAACAAGTTTGGTTTGCAAAATTACCTCATCAGTAGAAGAATAAAGGCGATAAAAATCAGCATGTAGTATGACAATAGATGCGCGCGACAGTTTGGTTTGCATGCAAAATTATTCCTATACACACACTTTATTTCACACCTTTAATCCCAAACAAATAGAGCATGTATGTTCCTGATTAACAAGTTGGTTTGCAAAATTACCTCGTCAGCAGAAGAATACAGGCGATAGATGTAGCGCGCATGTATGTTCCTTTCGCTAGTTGGGGGTTGTAAAATTATTCTAGGTAGACTGAATCCAGGAGGCGCCGCACGTGCGACAGGGCATGTGTTGAGACATAAAGTGTTGCAGAGATAGTCAATCACCTCGACGGAGTCACTCGTCCTCGTAAAACACAAAGAACGAGTTACGCACCAAACTACAAGAGAGTTCCGCGCAACTAAAGAAACACCAAGGACTCTTCATGCTGTTGCGAAAACTAAGGAACGGATTTGTCAACACTTCACGCCCCCCAACGGTCATGTCACACCCAGTCGCATCCATAGTTCGTGGCCAAGTCAGACTAGAACCACCTGAAGACGTTGCCCACTAAGATAGTTCTGACAATTTTGGAACTTACTCCTTCGAGTCGTTGCTCCTCATGCTAGTATAAATAAGTCTTGTAATAGCTAGTTTCACTTTACACTTTCATAGAGAAATATTCCAGAAGATAGAGAGAATTACCATTGTAAGCCAGAGAGAGAATTCGTACCAATTCAGTTAGTACATCTAGATAGACTCTACCTAGGAAGATCCTAGTTTTGCTACACTTACCATTGAGCTGATCAGAAAGTGTGTTGGGGAGTGAGTGAAAAAACCACGAAGTAGATCTCTTCTACTTAGTGGGCATTTGTAAGTTATTTTGTTTTGACTAGAGAATAAAATAGCTTATTTGTGTATCTTGCCTAGCTCCACAGAGTCTTTCTATCTTTCACAACATTAGTTTGTTTAATTCCTTTAAATCTTCAGCGCACTCAGTTCAATCAGTTCGATTGAGTGTTTCTACGTTTTTAAGCGTTCTTGCGTACAAAGGGTTGATTGAGTCAAACCATCTCATAGACTCACACCTTGAGTTGGTTTGAGTAGCCACCCGATCCTACACGTGGTATCAAAGCCTTGCTTAGGCTGACAGTCAATCAATGAGCAATGTCAGACCTCTTCGCCAATCAAAACAACAAAATGCACTTCGAGCACCCCAGACTCACCTCCATAAACTACGATCATTGGAAAAATGAGATCGAGCAACACATTGAGTTAGTCAACTCTGAACTTTGGGAGATAGTCACTGGAGGAGATCTCGCAGTCAATCCAGATCGATCCATGTGGACTGCTGCAGATCGCAAAAGGTATGAGCTAAATCGACAAGCATCCCGCGCAATCTACACGCTTGTCCATTCCAGAACAAAGAAGAGTCAATCATTGTAAGTCTGCAAACGAGATATGGGCTCTCCTTCAAGGTACCCACGAAGGAGTCACTGAACTCAAGAAATGCAAAGCTCAAGAATTTCGAATGGACCATGAGAATTTTCTGCAAAAAACCCGGTGAGTCTCTGGAAGAAGTGCTTCATCGTTTTTATTTACTAACAACTACTATGCCGGAAGTTAACATCTTACCAGATAGAGAGAGTGTCTTGCACAAGCTGCTTGATAGTCTCAGAGAAGAGTGGGTAGAGACGGTATTCTCACCAATGTAACACCCCTCTCCTTAAACACGTAATAATCTCTCTCGTAGCAATAAAAAAAACGTATTACAGCGGAAGAAATAATAACAAAAAAACATACTCACTCGGGTGTCACCAGTCATTACTAGCCCATGCGAGTAACGAAGCCAAACTATATCCAACAACCAACATATAAACAAACTGCTAACCACTGTTGTACACCCCATCTCAATCCAAATGTGGTCTCGCAACTTACAACATATATATATACATGTCACAGCGGGAATTCATTACACTCCAGGACCTTGCCACGGTCTGATTGACAGAATATACCAAACATTAGTACATACAAATCTTAACCAATACATATCCTTCTTACAATCCCTCACAACCTATACATCTTACTAACTCAAAATGTCATACGAGTGTACATGCATAACTCGTAGGCCACACTTAATCCGTAACACTTGTACCCCATCTTACTCTCGTGACGGCCGCCTCCTGACGTTCACTTGTCTAGTAAAAACAGCCCCCAAAGGGGGTCAGCACGAATGCTGGTACGATCCTCTCATGGCCCCCAAGCTAACGTGGCTACGACGACTAATTGTCGATAGCATGGAGGTTGATTAGATGCACACATAAATGAAAGTGCAGTAAACAACAAATCCAAATATGAACAATCAAAGTTGAAACATAATGAACGACTTAAATGCGTTCCTTAATTAGAGAGTTAGAGTTAGTTATTTAACTCCTTAGTGATGTTCCTCTTAATCTTAGTCCATCCTTATCTTACCCCGATCTTAGTCTTTATCTTAGTCTTAGAAACAACCATCCTTTAAAAAGGAATGGATGTAGCTTATCTTAGTCTTATAATACAAACCATCCTTTTATAGGAATGGTTGCAACCTATCTCAACCTTATCTTATATATGCCAACCGTTCTCTCATTGGGAAAAGGTTAACCCTTAGTTCGTTGTTTATTTTCGTAGGGCTTGGTTAACCCTAGCCAGCAGCAGGACACTTACCGGCAATAAACAACATTCTTCTTAAATTGTTGGGGATGTAGGCTAGATCCCCCCACGCCATCTTAAAGCCACCTACCTTGGACTGGATGTCCAATGTAGCTGAGCCGGCCAACCGACCCTAGGCTACTAGTCCGAAGACTAGTCCTTAAGCGGAAGTCGGATCTGCTATAGATACCGACCCCCTTTCCTTAGCATGCATGACCGGAGTCAGTCCCAGGTTCCTCCCTTCCCCTTTAAGTTCCAGTTAGTAGTAGTCTCAAGACCATGTTTGTTGGTTAACCTCTTTCGGTTTATAACAAACTAATATTAGGGAGTGTTCCTTAGACTCACTCAATTCCTTACTAAACGTTGGTTAGTAAGTTCTCACAGTAAGTTGTGTTAGTTTTCAAACATCACACAACAATACAATAAACATAATGTTCCGGTTGCATGCTTTATCTTGTTTAGTGAGCACACAAAACAAATAGCACACAAGCCGAGGGACACCTCGTTAGCAAGCAGGTCACAAGAAGAACTGTACCGTTCACCGTTGATCGATTGGTTGCTTACTCTCCTACGGAGTCCAAACTCTGAAGTCCTAAAACATTGATTCAGTTTTAGGTTGTTAATCACTTAGCATAATTCAACTTAATTAACTTAGTCAACCCATAATGTTCCCCATCTAAGACCTCTTAAGTTTTACAACTTATTCTTACAACTTAACCTTAAACTTTTAAGTTTATACTTAACTTAATCCCTTAGGTATTTATACCTCTAATCATCAATGCCCTCTTAGTGGGGTACCATTAATACCACTAAACTTCCTTAGGGTTTCTTTCTTTTTTTTTTTACATCTTAAGGGTCGACCGACCTTACCGACCGTGACCTTACCCAAGGTCGGTCCATTCCAGAACTTATAACCATTTGAAAATTTTTACCCCGACCGACCTTGCAAGTCCGGTCCCCAAGGTCGGTCCATTCCGAGAGTTTCCCGTGGGATACTTAAGCCCGACCGAACTTGCCAAAGTCGGTCCCAAGTTCGGTCGATTCCAGAGGCTCAATTCGTACACAAAATACAAGCCCGACCGAACTTGTAAGTCCGGTCCCCAAGTTCGGTCGATTCCAGAAACTCTTTCCGGTAGTGTAAACTGAGCTCGACCGACCTTGCAGGTCCGGTCCCTAAGGTCGGTCGGCTCCAGAACCTTGTTTCTAAATTCCCCATTTGACTCCAAACTTCTCCACAAGTTCCCCCATGTGTCCTAATACCATTTAGGCACTTAAACTCACCTTAGAACTTCCACCAAACTCTCCAAAACAATTTCCAAAGATCTTCTTAAACATACTCTCAATAATTTTAAAACTCCTAACACTTAGCACTTATTTCCTTACATTTCCAACTTGTAACCTTACCAAAACTTCTCAAGTCCTTTTTGCATATCCATGCACAAATTCCTCTCTTTTCCATTGGCTACTCATCAACCTAAACTCATGAACTTACCTATACATTTCTTGTCATCCTCTTAGCACCTTAACCTTGTTCTTCTTTGCCTTGACCTTCCTACACCCTCCTTAGACATCTACATCTCTTTTACTCAATTACTCACCATTCTCATGACCTTACACTCGTATACATTCCTAGTCAATCTACAACATTCTCCTTCAATCTTCTTCACTCCCATCACCTAAGTCCACTCATTACCATCTAAACTAAAACCTTATTGTTCCACTACTAGCATCATCACAACTTTCACAAGCTTCCCAAGACTTTCATTGATATATTCCCTAGTTCTCACCTAAATCACCTTAAAGCATTATACACCTTCTCATCCAAATTTTGCACAAGTCTTACCATTCCTCTTACCATGACTTTGGTGTGTTCAATACACCCACCAATCCTCTAATTCTTCCTAGACAACTCTAGGTCATTCTCATGCTCAATAACTCCTTAGTTAACTCATTTCCACTCAAATTCCTTCTAATGATCCCAAGTGAATCCTAGGGCATCTTAACTCACCACTACCACTTAAACACTTTGTTTTCTACTCAATTTCGCCATAGCTTCTCTAGTACATTATCATACCCAAATGCATTGTTTTCCTCATTCAACCATCTCACACACATCAAGTTCTTTCTCATCATATTTTATCACTCAAACCAACTCATTCACAACAAACTCAATATATTGCAATAATCTTAAATTGCATAGCACTAAGGCTCTTAAATGACATGGCTCTTAGGCCCTAAATGACATAAGTTTAAACACTGAATTTCCCACATATAAAAGCTTTCAACCTGCAAATACACCCATCAATCTCATAGTTGTTATAATGCTCTTAAAATCCATCTTAAACTTATATTACTAACTCATTCTCATTGGCTCCTTAATCACAAGTTCATAAGCTTGTTTAAATTCTTTTTCCTAGGTTATAAACCCATTAACTAATGTAAGCTTTAAGCTACATTAGTACTTATCTAAATACCATCCCTTAAACCTTAAACCACCATTAGGTAAGCATTTTACCTTGTTTTCCCAAGCTTATCTTAACTTCCTCCTTAGACCTTCTTCTTGAATGAATCTCGACCACCCATTAAGTTTCCTTTTCCAATGTTCTAACCAATATACATTGACTCTCATGAGTGCTAAATAATACACTAACCTTAAGGAGAAAACCCTAGGTTAAAAATGTGTTCTAAGGTATAAAAATGAATGTTTTACCTTGAAGTCTTAAGGTGGGCTTGGATATGAATCAAGAAGGACCTCCTCTAGCCCTTGGAGAATAGAATCAAGCTAGAACAATGGATAAAACAAGGCTCCATGAGAAGGTAATTTTCAGTCATGAAGAAGAAGTGATGGAAACATGGTTTTTCTTACATATTCTTTACCTTGAGGGAATGGAGAACCAAATGGGCTCTTCAAACTTGATTTTCCTCCATCAATGGAGTTTTCTCTTGGCACCAAAATGGAGCTTTGAAGGATTTGAAAAGATAGAAAGGAGGGCCTTGACTTAAGTAAGACAAATATGCAATTTGTTTTGGATTTGGAGCTTGGAGTTGCATTTGGCAAGTGAATGAAGGTGAGGAGCCATGGATGGAGCTCTCTCTCGGTTTTGGAGCAGGAGAGGAGAAGAAGAAACCGTGGAAGGAAGGAGAAATGAAGAGAGAGAAGAAGAAAGGTGACTTAAATGAAGATATTTGTTATAAAGGTAAATAGTCTTTCTTTTACTTTCCTTCCCTTTTTCTTTTCTTAATTTGATGAAGTCTTTAATGACTCATCCCTTAGAAACTGCCCCCCTCATTAATTAAGGCAAGTCATGGTCTTGTTTGACCAACTAATTAGACTTAAGTGATTAAAGACTAAACTAGGCACCATTTGGTTACTATTCATAAACTAGTGCACTTATTTGTGAAATTTTTGATTTCACATTGATTTAGACCTCCTAATGTTATACTAAGTAGCGCACACCTATTAATTAAAGAGTAATGATGGACATTTAGCCACTCAAAACCCATTTACAAGACAATTTTTTCAAAAATGTGCTTTAAGACTCCTTAAAGCACATTTTGTGTTTTACCTTGTTTTCAAGCTTGGTTTTCTTTGGTAATTGGTTTAAAATGACCATTAGGATATTAATAAGGTCTTAGCATGATATTTGGGTGCTCACCCAAGTCTCTCCAAGCTTAGAGCACGTTTTTTGCCCAAATTGCCCTTAAGGCATTTTCTTGTGTTTTCCTTGGTTTAAATTGTCTACCAATCTCTCTAAGGCATATTTTAGCATTACTACATCATATATTGATGTTTACTTAACGTACTTAGGTTTGGGGTACTTCAATATACCCCCCTTAAAAGAACTTTGTCCCTAAAGTTCCCATGCATCTTATCTTATTAGAATACATGTCTTAACTCATTCCATAGATCATATAGATCATAGTTATGTATACTTAAACTCATTGAATCATTAGATCCACCATATGCTTATACTTAAATATCACACAACATGCTTAAGCATGTATATCACTCGTAATTCTCTTTGTTTCTTTTGATGATTAAAACAATCACATAATTTTTTCAACGTATTCTCCCATGTCACTGGTCCATAGACAATGGCTCGTTCGTCCTCGTCACCATGGGCCAGAATACAAAACACTCTCCTCTCCCCATGTCACCGGTCCGAAGACAAAGGCTCGTGCGTCCTCGACTTCATGGGCGAGACTCAGTAAAAAGGCAATCCTTTTTACGAGGTCATGTGAGGAATAATTCCTCTAATTAAAAATACAATCAACTCCAATTTCATTTTATCCTAAAGTCTCTATCCATAGCGTGATTTAATTGTGACCACTGGTAGGGAGTTTCAGGAATCATCCAACCCTGATGTGATCAGCATCAGTGTAGAACTATCCTTCCACCCCAATTTGTGTTTGGTTTCCCTTGATCCCTAGAAAATCAAGTTCCACCTCCCACGACATTTTCAAACATCAAAATAATTCACTCATGTCCAAATTTCTATCTTTTTAGTTCTTCTAGTCATAATCAATACATCTCCAAAGTGTGGACTCAGTCCATCAAACATTCCCGATTCATCTCTTAGTAATTACCTTGAGACTTAAATTCCTACTAAGTTCTATAACCGTCTCATACCAATTCTCACCATCTTATATCTCATAGCATTACTATCTTTTCCCTTATATTCATATCGAACAGTATCCCATAGTGTTATCTTATTCTTATCTCACACATAGTCTCATATCGACTCATACCTCTTATATTCCTTATTTCTTAAGTCTCCTTAATCCTCTCCTTAATTCTCTTAACTTACTCATCACTTGTTACTTCTCTCACATTGTCTACCTATTAACAAGATAGGTACTTAATATGTATGGTATTACACATCTGTGTGCAATAGCCATGATTTATCTCAAAATGTTTATGCAAACATATTCTCAAATTCCTTGTGCTATGCACACCGTAGTTTATGTACTCAGTACACAAACATACGCTAAGCGGTTTTCGCTCTACCCCCCTTAAAATGGATTACACCCACGTAATCAACATTATATCCTCATCTTGAACAGTTCGAGATGTCTAATTCTCACCAGGTATTCTCACTTCCATGTCATCTATCTCACTTACGATTCGATTAGAGGGTCATAACTATGTTAATGGCTTAGTCTCTGCATCGAGGATTCTTAATGGTACTTATACCATTTTCTTAACTTAGTTTGGTCTAACCTCAAAGGTACTGATCTGCTAGCTTCCGCTGCACGACTCTGTTAGTCTTAGGCTTATTTGCCTCTCTTATCCTTTTACAGTATTGTATATTTTTCTCCTGCATGCTTATGGTTTAGCACTAAAGGTCCCTCAATGGTCACGTGTTATCTTTATATATATACGGCCTTGATGAGTTGTAGCTCGTCTATCCAGTCTTCCTGGAGATCTAATGTTTGTATTTTTAGTGTTTTCTCAAGTGTCTAAATCGTTCTCTCCAACTGACCTTTGGTCTGAGGATGACCCTTAATCTGAAAATACTGTTTAGTGTTTAATGCGCTTTACAGTCTTATCCTTAACACTTTAAGACATGTCCAATGTCTGTGCTTAACAATCCGTGCTCTTCGCACTACACAGTCCTTAATTATTTGTTCTCTGATTCCTTTGTGTTGTTGGTTCAATCTGAATTCTTCTCTTCGACTGTTTGTGGTAGTAGCTGCTCTCGTCTGATCTTGCGTCGTTGTTCGTGGTACGGAGTCGACTACTTCCCGTGTTCCTTACACCACTCGTCTACATGCATGGGGTACCTTACTGGTACATTACTACTTACCCAACTAACTCATAAATGAGCGTGTTAGGCCTGCAAGCCCCTGCGGGGTGCAGTCGTCCCACGTCTTGCTTTAGTAAACTCATAGTGTTCGTCACACGTTTAGCTATTGCTAATTATGAAGTATTCTGTTGTTGATCTCCTCTTCACCGTTCCATGATAACATTTATTGTTCTTCTTGAACTTAATTAAGGGAAATTTATTTACTGTGTTCTTGGGTATTGTATGCTCTAGTTGTTTCTGTATCCCGTACTGATTCGGTCTCTTAGCGACTGAGGTCTCTTCCCATAGAGCCTCTTATCTTCTTTCTCATATTTGTTTTACTAGGAATGCACTTCCAGTTCCTTAAGGAATGGGTAGTGTGCTTCCTGTGAAATCTTACCTAACCAGGTCCAGACTACTGGCATCAATGCACAGTTCGTCTACCATCTTATTTCCTTACTTATATCGGTCTTAGCTTATAAATTTAATTGCCTCAATGTCAATATTTGACGACTTATACATAACGGTCACTTTACCGCGCACCATGACTTAATCCCCTTATATAAATATTGTACTCACGACCATTACTACCGTGGTAGCTGGCCTTTACCATGTTGCCCATTGATGGCGCAATTACTTACTCATTTACTCTAACATCTTATCTTATATTCAATCCCTTCTTGGTGTAAACACACCGGGAGTTATCTAATTTCGGTGTTTGGCGGTTGTCATACCATGCTGTAAAATGGTTATCTCTTAATACGAAGGTTTTTGCTTCAATCTCAGGTTCATAAGTAGGCTAATTTTTTTTTCTCACATTCTTTCATCCTTTATGATGTTATCTACCATGTAATTTTACCGGTTACTAAAGATGTCATCCGTTTACTCACAAGCTCTTCTGAGCGTTGGTCACTTGACGTGCCATTCTGTGCACTCACCATGTTTTTTCTGATGATTACTGATTCTTAAATCCTGGGTGTTGGATATGAGGTCTTTCTCTGCAGCCTTCCTTATTACTCAAGTGTATCTGGTATGTTCTAAGGTTATTTCAAGGTTTACAGTTTCCATTCTCTAACAAAAGTGTATTATTTCTCGAATAAGTGAAAGCCCTTTTGAGGGGTTTATTCCCACTCTTGGCCTCACAACAAGGAGAGGTATCCCCACCCTAAAGGCATGGTCCGTTCTCCGCCCCTGTCTTTAGCATTATCTCAATATTCTCATTGGTGCCTTTTCCTGGCAATATTTTCCCTAATCTAAGTTATAGGTTTGGTAACCATTCATATCTACGAATTGTACTTCCTTCGTGGCTTAAATAAGCTCTCTTACAACTTACTGCGCCTCGGGCTCTGATGTGGTTAACATCCTTGGCTCGTAGGCTCTTAGTGCTTAATGCCTCAGTCCATTACTTGTACTCTTATTCATCTGTAGGTCATCCTTATAGGTTTTTGTTTCTTTGAACATTATTCACTGTTAGGTTACATATTGAATGTAGTATCGGGTTTCATGGTAAGTCGCTGCATCCTGCTTCCTGCTATGGAAGTTTATTCAGGTGATTTGAGGTTACTTAGTGTCTTTGACAATACTGTCATTTTATTAGACATATGTCTTTTAGCAAATAAGGATAAGTTTGTATTAGGCGTTTGCCTTATAGTGCCCAAGTGGATATCATCCTGTCATCTTATACTTCCATCTCAATGCTTCGTTCAACTACCGTTGACTACGCCACCCATTGATGATCAATCATACTTGGGTGTTAACGAGTTAGACAAACAGTATTAACTGTCATTCATCAGTTTGTCAGGCTCGACCATGCCCGCTCTGTGGGGGTGGTCCTCTGAGCTTCCCTCTGTCGGGATTGTATATCTTTAATCCTTAGTAGATTACTGCTTAAGTTTATCCCTTCTGTCCCTGTTTCCGGGGCTCACCAACATCTTCGTTGTAGAATGTTTGTTATTGGTATTCTTAATGGTCACTCTGGGAGTCTTATCCCGTTTTCGTTGGAAGTCGTTGCGTTAACAGTCTCAAACGTATCTTATAATACATCCCTTGTATATTATTGCTTATATAGTGTTTTGCTCGGATTATTGAGCGATCTCTCAGGTTCCTCTCCCTGAGGTTCTGGATTGATGTTCTTACCGTACTGTCGGCTGATGTTGTAGTGGTTGTACTGTCGTCAAGATTTATATCGCTTAGTATTTCGTCCAAGCCTAGCTCCCTGCTGACGAGTGTGTCGGCTCATCTTATTACGATCAGGTCGTCGGGCCTTTCCAAGGTCTCATTTTCCCATTCTTATGGATTTACCGTCTGGTATTAAAATGTACTACAACTGTAGCGTTCTATTACCTCTCGCCATGATGGCTTTTCGTTTAGTTTGACCGTGGTAGCACTTGCTATGGCAAGTGCGCCATGCAAGATGAGCTACCGGTACCGTGTGCGTCGGTAGTGGTACTTCCACCTAGTTTACATATCTTTGGCAGTCCTCGGGACTCCTTCGACGTTCTTCCGTTTTGGTTAAATAGCCATCCGGCAGTTTCCTGTTGTTTTGACCGTACTGTCACTTATTCGGACGTTCCTCTTTCTGAGGGAACCCCTTATTATTTTCTTATGTCTTAATCCTCGCTCCCATTCCCACACATTTTGTCGTGGTTACTAAGTAATGATCCTTCTTTAGGCACTACATCGTAGTCCAATTCTGGTATACAGTAGTACACGTCCTTATTGTCGCCTGCGCTATGTCGGCCAGGTTTTGTAACCTTTCTCATTGCATGGGTTTGGAGTTCCCTTTTCTAACTGGCCCTTCCAGTAATCTTAACTCTCATGCTTGGTATTATCCCACTGTTATGCTCATTCGGACCACTGTCCGACACTCATGTCGCTTATCATTTCCTTATCCATTGCACTAGTAGTGCTTTTCTTATCATTGGTATGCGGGTTATTTCGACTGCGTAGCATGTCGACCCATGTTGCCGGTAATTACCGTTCCTTCATTGATAGAATTCCATAGGTAGCGCCTGTTTCTCTATTGCGCTCCATTAAAACCTCCATGTTCTCCGTAACTGTTGTGCAACAAGATGTTTCTCGTATTGCTTACTGTTAATTAACTGCCAGATCGGGTTCCCCGAGTAAGAGAAGACTTTCTTCTCTCTGGCGTTTGTTCCACATATTCAGGGTTAGGGATGTGGAGGGCGGGTCTAGGTACTATGGATATCCGGTAAATACCGGGAAGTCCTAACTAACTCACCTCTCACTCTATCACTCAACCCTCAACCCATAACTCAAACTCAACCTCAATATTCTCCTAAGTTCGGTAATTCTTGTCTTCAGAGCGTAACTACGCTCTGATACCACTTTTGTAACACCCCATCTCAATCCAAATGTGGTCTCGCAACTTAACAACATATATATATACATGTCACAGCGGAATTCATTACACTCCAGGACCTTGCCACGGTCTGATTGACAGAATATACCGAACGTTAGTACATACAAATCTTAACCAATACATATCCTTCTTACAATCCCTCACAACCTATACATCTTACTAACTCAAAATGCCATACGAGTGTACATGCACAACTCGTAGGCCACACTTAATCCGTAACACTTGTACCCTATCTTACTCTCGTGACGGCCACCTCCTGACGTTCACCTGTGTAGTAAAAACAGCCCCCAAAGGGGGTCAGCACGAATGCTGGTACGATCCCCTCATGGCCCCCAAGCTAACGTGGCTACGACGACTAATTGTCGATAGCATGGAGGTTGATTAGATGCACAACATAATAGAAAGTGCAGTAAACAACAATCCAAATATGAACAATCAAAGTTCAAACATAATGAACGACTTAAATGTGTTCCCTTAATTAGAGAGTTAGTTATTTAATTCCTTCAGTTATGTTTCCTCTTAATCTTAGTCCATCCTTATCTTACCTCAATCTTAGTCTTATCTTAGTCTTAGAAACAGCCATCCATTAAAAAGGAATGGATGTAGCTTATCTTAGTCTTATAATACAAACCATCCTTTTAATAGGAATGGTTGCAACCTATCTCAACCTTATCTTATATATGCCGACCGTTCTCTCATTGGGAAAAGGTTAACCCTTAGTTCATTGTTTTTTTTGTTTTTGGTTATAACCCTAGCCAGCAGCAGGACACTTACCGGCAATAAACAACATTCTTAAATTGTTAGGGATGTAGGCTAGATCCCCCCACGCCATCATAAAGCCACCTACCTTGGACTGGATGTCCAATGTAGCTGAGCCGGCCAACCGACCCTAGGCTACTAGTCCGAAGACTAGTCCTTAAGCGGAAGTCGGATCTGCTATAGATACCCGACCCCCTTTCCTTAGCATGCATGACCGGAGTCAGTCCCGGGTTCCTCACTCCCCCCTTAAGTTCCAGTTAGTAGTAGTCTCAAGACCATGTTTGTTGGTTAACCTCTTTTGGTTTATAACAAACTAATATTAGGGAGTGTTCCTTAGTCTCACTCAATTCCTTACTAAACGTTGGTTAGTAAGTTCTCACAGTAAGTTGTGTTAGTTTTCAAACATCACACAACAATACAATAAACATAATGTTCCGGTTGCATGCTTTATCTTGTTTAGTGAGCACACAAAAACAATAGCACACAAGCCGAGGGACACCTCGTTAGCAAGCAGGTCACAAGAAGAACTGTACCGTTCACCGTTGATCGATTGGTTGCTTACTCTCCTCCGGAGTCCAAACTCTCAAGTCCTAAAACATTGATTCAGTTTTAGGTTGTTAATCACTTTGCTTAATTCAACTTAATTCACTTACTCAACCCATAATGTTTCCCCACCTAAGACCTCTTAAGTTTTACAACTTATTCTTACAACTTAACCTTAAACTTTTAAGTTTATACTTAACTTAATCTCTTAGGTCTTTATACCTCTAATCATCAATGCCCTCTTAGTGGGGTACCATTAATACCACTAAACTTCCTTATGGTTTCTTTCTTTTTTTTTTACATCTTAAGGGTCGACCGACCTTACCGACCGACCTTACCCAAGGTCAGTCCATTCCAGAACTTATTACCGTTTGAAAATTTTTACCCCGACCGACCTTGCAAGTCCGGTCCCTAAGGTCGGTCCATTCCCGAGAGTTTCCCCGTGGGATACTTAAGCCCGACCGAACTTGCCAAAGTCGGTCCCAAGTTCGGTCGATTCCAGAGACTCAATTCGTACACAAAATACAAGCCCGACCGATCTTATAAGTCCGGTCCCCAAGTTCGGTTGATTCCAGAAACTCTTTCCGGTAGTGTAAACAGAGCTCGACCGACCTTGCAGGTCGGTGCCTAAGTCGGTCGGCTCCAGAACCTTGTTTCTAAATTCCCATTTGACTCCAAACTTCTCCACAAGTTCCCCCATGTGTCCTAATACCATTTAGGCACTTAAACTCACCTTAGAACTTCCACCAAACTCTCCAAAACAATTTCCAAAGATCTTCTTAAACATACTCTCAATACTTTTAAAACTCCTAACACTTAGCACTTATTTCCTTACATTTCCAACTTGTAACCTTACCAAAACTTCTCAAGTCCTTTTTGCATATCCATGCACAAATTCCTCTCTTTTCTATTTGCTACTCATCAACCTAAACTCATGAACTTACCTATACATTTCTTGTCATCCTCGTAGCACCTTAACCTTGTTCTTCTTTGCCTTGACCTTCCTACACCCTCCTTAGACATCTACATCTCTTTTACTCAATTACTCACCATTCTCATGACCTTACACTCGTATACATTCCTAGTCAATCTACAACATTCTACTACTTCAATCTTCACTCCCATCACCTAAGTCCACTCATTACCATCTAAACTAAAACCTTATTGTTCCACTACTAGCATCATCACTACTTTCACAAGCTTCCCAAGACTTTCATTGATATATTCCCTATTTCACACCTAATTCACCTTAAAGCATTATACACCTTCTCATCCAAATTTTGCACAAGTCTTACCATTCCTCTTACCATGACGTTGGTGTGTTCAATACACCCACCAATCCTCTAATTCTTCCTAGACAACTCTAGGTCATTCTCATCCTCAAGAACTCCTTAGTTAACTCATTTCCACTCATTAAGTTTCCTTTGCCAATGTTCTAACCAATATACATTGACTCTCATGAGTGCTAAATAATACACTAACCTTAAGGAGTAAACCCTAGGTTAAAATGTGTTCTAAGGTATAAAAATGAATGTTTTACCTTGAAGTCTTAAGGTGGGCTTGGATATGAATCAAGAAGGACCTCCTCTAGCCCTTGGAGAATAGAATCAAGCTAGAACAATGGATAAAACAAGGCTCCATGAGAAGGTAATTTTCGGTCACGAAGAAGAAGTGATGGAAACATGGTTTTTCTTACATATTCTTTACCTTGAGGGAATGGAGAACCAAATGGGCTCTTCAAACTTGATTTTCCTCCATCAATGGAGTTTTCTCTTGGCACCGAAATGGAGCTTTGAAGGATTTGAAAAGATAGAAAGGAGGGCCTTGACTTAACTAAGACAAATATGCAATTTGTTTTGGATTTGGAGCTTGGAGTTGCATTTGGCAAGTGAATGAAGGTGAGGAGCCATGGATGGAGCTCTCTCGGTTTTGGAGCAGGAGAGGAGAAGAAGAAACCGTGGAAGGAAGGAGAAATGAAGAGAGAGAAGAAGAAAAGGTGACTTAAATGAAGATATTTGTTATAAGGTAAATAGTCTTTCTTTTACTTTCCTTCCCTTTTTCTTTTCTTAATTTGATGAAGTCTTTAATGACTCATCCCTTAGAAACCGGCCCCCTCATTAATTAAGGCAAGTCATGGTCTTGTTTGACTAACTAATTAGACTTAAGTGATTAAAGACTAAACTAGGCACTATTTGGTTACTATTCATAAACTAGTGCACTTATTTGTGAAATTTTTGATTTCCCATTGATTTAGACCTCCTAATGTGATACTAAGTAGCACACCTGTTAATTAAAGAGTAATGATGGACATTTAACCACTCAAAACCCATTTACAAGACAATTTTTCAAAAATGTGCTTTAAGACTCCTTAAAGCAGATTTTGTGTTTTAACTTGTTTTCAAGCTTGGTTTTCTTTGGTAATTGGTTTAAAATGACCATTAGGATATTACTAAGGTCTTAGCATGATATTTGGGTGCTCACCCAAGTCTCTCCAAGCTTAGAGCACGTTTTTGCCCAAATTGCCCTTAAGGCATTTTCTTGTGTTTTCCTTGGTTTAAATTGTCTACCAATCTCTCTAAGGCATATTTTAGCCTTACTACATCATATATTGATGTTTACTTAACATACTTAGGTTTGGGGTATTTCAACTGTGATAACGAGATAACTCCTATACATCATACTAAATCCATACACCATAAGGTCGACAAGTGAGCATTACCCAATCCCGAATATACATAACCGTACCATAATACAATTCCCAGTCTAACATCGTCATACAAATAACTCCATGTGCGGTAATTAAAATAAACTCTAACTACCCTGTTCCCGCACTTCGGCTTCGGCGATAATCAACAACCTGCACAATGAGTGTAGTCTCAGCGATAAACGCTGAGTGTGGCGGGCCTGGACCCTATTGGTCACTTAGTCATTTTAACCATCTTATTATTAGATTGGTTTCATGCTTTTCCATTTTACAGTTATAATCAACACTGTAATATACATGCATAATATACATAATCATCCATCCAAACAATCATAAACACTTAACCATCCATCCAATTCAAACAGTCATAAAATATCACAAACAACAATTGTATATCGAACATATCGAATAATAATACTGAATAAACGCCGTAGCGAACACCATCCTTTGTTAATTTAATTTGGCTTTTAAGGCCCCATCCATCCAAACCATGTTAATTAAATACCAGTTGGGCGTCATGCTAGGACAACTCGATAACCTCACCATGGACAGTAGTCCTTCCATACACAAAAGGTGCTCATTTCGCCAGAGGTCCGGAGGCCCCTTACTATTCTCTTTGCCTCGTGAGGCGTCCATATAAAGGTCGTAGCCACCTGACCCACAATCCAAATAGGGCTCGTTGGGTATAAACCTGGAGCGGAACCCGATCAGGAACCCCTCAGTGATCACAAATGCGCAACCAGGTAGTTCATAAACTACACTGGATTCCTCACCTCAACTCACACCCATCTCTCTCATAATGTTTAAGATATGCTCTTAGTCTTATGGAGAATATAATTATTAATTAGCTGCCCAATGGGTCTCACGCATACCTAGAAGAATCTAGGTTATATTCATGTTCGAGATCCATGCTCTAGAGACCAACAATGTCGTGACTCGTTCCTAAGTGTTTAACTTAGGTTACCATATACTTAATATTAATACTAAGGGTATTATATCAAGTAACCGTCATGTTATCACATTAAACACATATGTATGTTTATATAAGTCGATCTATAGTCGACGTAGTGTTAGTCCCGTAGGGCGCTCGTGCATAATAATAATGCAATAACACATAATCATATACACGTATCCAAACACACATAACACACAAGTGATATCAACCAAATCTGAGCCCAAGGAATTCCTTAGGACAACCTGGATCAAACCCCTTTACATACCGTACACCTTAGACCAAGGATGCGCAGTGTAGACCACTAGCTCGTCAAGTGCCTTCGTCTGAAGTATTATCTAAACAGTAATAAACTATAAGTCAGTCTCCATGACAAACTACATCCGGTATTTCCGAATAACAAGTAACCCCGACAGTTCATCCCCGGATTTCTACAGTTAATTGTTACGGGTTTCTCTAAAAACCAGTCGGCTTTGTTACTAAAACTCATATGTCAAAATGTTTCGACTGTTAAGTTAAATTCGTTTTATTCTTTAATCTTATCCATCATTTAATTTAGGTATATAACCTATAGTTGCATGTATGCATGCTTATTTATTATATTATATTATTTTCCACCATCCATTATACTACATTGTATTATATAATCCCTTATCTTTAGTAAACTATATTTCCATTCAAAAACTTACAACTTATAGTTTGTAACTATTTTTTTTTGTATAACCACCACCATTATTTATATGGTTTCCAACCATAATCTATATTCTCCTTATATACATTATTCTTGTATTTATATAATTACCATATAGGTAAGTATCATGAGTTATAAAACTCTTATATTATATGTTACATTTTATCATCTTATATTAGATGATTATTCCCATTAGTTGTATTATATTATACAACTCATATTAAGATTATTATCCTAATATTATGTAACATCTTTATGTTGTATAATTACAACTCCCAAGGTTTATTCAATATAAACCTTAGTTTATAAATCTTATTTATTTATAGTTTGTCACATTATTTAATCTGAATATCCTTTCTTATTAATTCCATCTAAACCACCTTAATACCATATAATTGTTATAACATTTATAACGTTGTAGACCATAGTGTAAAAATTATTTTCCAACTCTTACTAATTCGGTACAGCACCTCATTTTATTTTAATTTCATTCTAACCCCATAACATTGTGTAATGTTATACCATATACTAATATCATATAATATGATATTCTTTATTTCTTTTAATTTATAACCTATAGTTTTTATACAAAACTATATTATATTGCCGAGAAGGCAACAAGGTTATAACCTTATTTCTTTCCATATCCCATAGTTTTCTTTATTTACAAAATCACCCCATTATTTATCCCATGTTATAATATATATATATATATTATATATATATCATATAATATAACATTTTTAACTTATAAAATGGTAAAACCTATGGTTTTATATTTATAAAATACCGAACAGACCTTGTCTGTTTATAAATTAATTTCCAACCCCCTTTAACTTTCCACATTTATAATTAGACCACATATATTGTAACACCCCATCCACAACGTCGCACTTTATAACCATCTGCAGCGGAAACATAAACCATCACATTACTTAATCCGTTGGTGTTACACGCCGTTAACCACCCACGTGGCTAACAAGGCTAATACATACATATTATATCGGTCTGATGGACTAGATCCCCGAGCAACTACACCATACAATCCTGATTCCACTTCCAACAATTATTTACATATACATCCCCCACTGTACCGAGTATTCATTAACCAATGCCGATAACAAATTCGGTCTTACAACACCTATAATACATACACCATTAAAGGGCTACCAATGTACAAACATCTACCCCGTCCTACTCTCGAACGGCTTCCAGCTCCTTGTACCTGAAATAGAAAAAGGAGAAAAGGGTGGCCCCCAAGGGGCTCAGCACCTTTGCTGGTATGGTAATCCCGCAGCCCGCATGCTACCGGGCCACGCACAACTAATTGTCGTCTTAGCATGCTGTTGATTATATTTAAATCCTGCATGTAAACCATAAACACACAACACAATGCATACGCCCAGCTATAGGGCTTAACAAACACCCAACACATCCACACATCCACACATAACAAATCAACATTGTTTCCTTTAACCCTAGAGTGGCTCTCCTCTTAGTGGGGTTACTTCCTTAACAGACGACATTTACCCATCAATCAAATTATCCTTAAACGCTTCTTATTACAAACCTGAATTCATACCCATAATCCACATATCCACAATTTACCACATATAACTTCACACCGAATAGGAATTGCAATACATCCATAACACATAATACAACGGGTACGGTTCTCTTAAGGAACCAACCCAACCATAATTAGTTCATTTTAGAGCCTAGAGAATGTTGCCAAACTCATGATAAGCTCGTTCCATAACTTGCTACCGTTTCTTTAAATGAACAGATAACTTAACACTAAGGTGCGTTGGGTACAGTAAACCAAGCACACCGAACAACAGCGTATGCCCCAGAAAACCGACGAGAGTCAGTAACATAGCTTTGGCTAAGCTAAAGGGAAGATTGGAAACCCAATGAGTAAACAACCTAACATACACCAAGAGTCGAACCGGGTATGACATCGACTCCTGTCCATCACACGCGTGGCCGGAACATGACCGGACTCCTCACCCCCCATTATTACACATATACTTATAGTTAAGTAGTTAAGGCTCCATTATGGAACCTATCACATCCACACACCATTCGGTATCACAACCGTGTTAAGCATGTAAGGGAGGTTCACACACCTACAAACAATAACCATACACAACTAACTCACGCATAGCCGTGGTTAGAACGTTCCCAAGGTTTGGGTCGTTAAATCCGTATACCGCTAACTCATGTGTCCCTAGATTTAGTTAGCTAAGGTTTAACACTTATTGAGGTTAAACGGTATCGGGACCAATTGCGCCACATAAATGAATTACTATAAACTCATTCCATGTTTTATCTTACAAGGTGGCAAACACTCAGAAAAACACATTGGCATTCAAGCCGGTGTAATCCGGTAGGACACAGGTTGCAAGAAAACCATACCTGTCGCCGGAGTCCACTCTACCATGTCCATTTAGGTTCCTCGAACAATTCTCGAACAACTGGTACATTAAAATTACCTTCATTAACATTGGGGTAACATGTTTGTGTAACGTCGAATGCCTATAGTTAACTCCGTTAGCTAGTTAAATATCTTTACATTTTTAACTTGTTTTACTCTTCCATTTTACCTTAACTTCTCACCCTCCAAATTGTCATTACAACACACCCTAACATGTCTTATACAACCTTATAACATCATTATCCATCAATCCCCATCATTAGGCATCATTTTCATACCTTAAAACCAAGTTTTACATTGGTCCGGGACCTTGTCTCCATCCTAAGACCCGGACCATATGCTAAGTGTACTCTCGGCTTTTAAAATGGGGTGGTCCGGGACTTCACCCAGGTCCTAAGTCCCGGACCATACTAGCCAAAAATCTCTCGGGCACTTTAAGGGATTGGTCCGGGTCCTTGGACAAGACCCAAGTCCCGGACCTACGACCACGTACAACACTCGACTTAATTTTGATATATGGTCCGGGAGGTCATCCAGGCCCTAAGTCCCGGACCAAAACTACTGAACCGACGTACTCGCATTTTTCATTGCCTGCTGCGTAAGTTATTTACACCCATCATAAGTATAGCTTCCCAAATGATTTTACGTACACTCTTATACTCAAAACCTCACCAAATATACACCACATAACAACATAGTGTACAATTTAAATTGCATAGCACTTAGGCTCTTAAAATGCAATAATCTTAAACACTGAATTTCCCACAATATATTTGCCTTTCACCTGCAAATACAAACAGCAATACGTATGCCCTTTACTAGTCTTTTGAGAACATTTTTCTAAGTCATTACCATTGGCTCTTTAGGTAGTTTCAACAGACAACGTAAGTTCATTTTCCAAAGGAATTTTAAGCTACCTTTGGTTAACATAAAACATGGAGGAAACACCATTTTTCTTTGAGTTCTCATACCTTGAAGCAAAGGAGAATAATACTACGTAAAAGATGAACTCAAGCTCCTTCCATGGAGATTCCTCTTGGCACCAAAGTGGAGCTCTTGAAGATTTGAAAGGACTAAGTTGAAGAGCTTGCTCCAACTAGAAGAACGGTGGTCTCGAAATTGAATTTGGACCATGGAGCTAGGAGTTACATGTGGTCAAAGCTTGAAGATGGTGCTGGAGCTGTAGCATATCCGATGGAAAAGGAAGAAGAAGATAGAAGAGAGGATGCAGCCGTGTGAAATGAAGGAGGAAAGGAGAAATGAAGATAGAATTTGCTTTTGGGGTATTTAATAATAAAGCAAATAGTGTTTTTTCATTACTCACTGATTTGCTCACTGATTTGTTCAATCAGCTAGCAAGGTGACGTTTCACCATATGCAAAACCGGCCCCCATTTAAATATAAGGGGTTATGTAGTCTTTATTGCTCAATTAAATTACACATGTTAATATATGTTACAAACTAGCTTATTTTAGTTACTATTCACTATAACAAAACACATAGAAGTGAAATATTAATTTCTTATTATTTTAAACTTCCAAATGTGATACTAAGTAGTACACATGTTAATAAAAGAGTATTGATGGTCATTTAGCCACTCAAAACTCATTTACACGACAGTTACTCAAAAATGTGCTTTCAAGGCTCCTTAAGCACACTTTGTGTTTTAACTTGTTTTCAAGCCCGGTTTTCTTTGGTAATTAATTTAATAGGCTCATTAATAAATAAGTAAGGTCTTGGTAAGTTTATTAAGTCTTAATCAAGACCATCCCAAGTTTAGAGCATATTTCGCCCTTTATTGCCCTTAAGGCATTTAACTGTATTTACTATTTATTAAATTGTTTACTAATATTCCTAAGACTCCTTTTTAGTCTTAATAAATTATAATTTAGTATTTAAACAGCCTATTAAGGTTTGGGGTATTTCATATATAATGTTATGTAATATATATATATCATATATTATAACATTTAAACCTTAATATAAATATAACCTATGGTTATATATACTTAAAATTTGCGAACAGACCCTATGCTACTCTTAATTATTTTTTCTATCCCATCAAGTTTCTATAATTGCCATTTGGCCCAATTTATAACATATAGTTTTATAATATCATTAAAACTATATATTATACATATATCTTATTAAATACTCTTATATTAATCCAAAAATCACCAAATTTCACCAAAGGGTTATAAACATTATTCATAACCCTTATATTCTCGGTATTTACTATTCCACCACATATATTTATCCAAAGTGTCATAATGACATAATAACTATATATTATACATATATAGTTTATAATACCATTTTACACCCTTAACTCTCGGTAATAACATATATACCACATATGTTATAAAAATGTTACAATTAAATACTTATCTTATTATAAAACCTTAAATAAGTTATTTAACTTATCCAATTTGGTCAAAACCTACCATATGGTCAAGGTTGACCTCCTTAATATTGCCTTCACCATTAATTTCCATATATTACGATTTGTACCCATATTTCCTAGAAATTACCATTTAACCCCAAAACT
This sequence comes from Limonium bicolor, assembly GCA_023374045.1. Classification (NCBI taxonomy): domain Eukaryota; kingdom Viridiplantae; phylum Streptophyta; class Magnoliopsida; order Caryophyllales; family Plumbaginaceae; genus Limonium; species Limonium bicolor. The sequence goes on from CM041778.1 coordinate 350,705,389, forward strand.
TTATAAAATCTTATAATTTTTATTTAAACTCATTTAAACCTCTAATTTTTGGCTTTATTAATATATAGCCCCCAAATTTAATTTAATTACACTTAATACCCCAATTCCTTGCGGTAATATAATTTGCTACTTAAACTTAATTAAAACCTTATAAATACATAAATAAAATGGCCTAAAGTACATGGCCTTATTACAAACATTAGCTTATAAAATAAATTACACATAAATGCCCAAAAATGCTTTAAACTCTCCGCCTTACCACATAGTTTCCATTAATTACCAATTTTCCACATAAAGTCTTAAATTTGATAATTATGTTAGTTAATTACTTATATAAATTTACTAAACCATTCCTTAATCACCTAAGGTAAAAATAAGACCTTAATAACCATATTCACTCACGGCATATATATACACATATGTATAAACACATATTAATATACCAAGTGAATTTTTAAGTGATTTATACCTTATTTTTGCCAAGCTTAGGCCTTGTTTGGCCTCGGCTGTTTGGAGATAAATTTTCCACAGCTTTATTTACATGTTTTCAAATAGCAATTAAGGCATGATTAGTCTCCAAACAAGAGCTAAGCATAAGAAGTGTTTAATGTATATTTTCAAGGTAAAATTTACCTTAGAATACCAAGGCAAGCAAGGGTTATCTTCGGCCTATTTATACAGAAGATAAAGAGTATCAAAAGAGCTACTAAACCAAGCTTTAAAACTGGTATAACTAAGATTAGAAGATGGCTAATTTTCACCTTGATTAAAATGCCAAACATGGTGTTTTTTGGCATGGATTTGGCTATTCCTTCAAGCTCTTGATATACCAACTGAACAAGTATGATAAAAAGAAGATTACAAGCCTAGGAAATCAAGCTTTCAAACCGGTAATGAAAGAAATTAATAGATGAGTGCTTAAAGCACATTTTTATACCTTAAGAACAATATAGCTTTGCTTCCTTCCTCCTCTGAATTTCTCCACCGAAACACAGCCTATTTTCCAACCCAAACTCACACCAAATGGCTGGATGGAAATGGAAGTGGGTAAGCTCATTGGAAAGATAAGAAAAAGATGAAGAAAATGGACATAAACTTGTCATAGGAGCTTACCTAGATCAAAAGATCTCACCAACTGAACTTGGAGTCTCCTTGTTGTTAAGGATGTTAAAAGAGAGGGTATGGAGCTGAAGAAGACGGCTGGAGGAAGTAATGGGAGGAAAGAGAAGAAAAAGAGCTTATAAGGTAATGTTTACTTACTTTAGTAAATAGTCTTAGATGACTCATTGTTAGATATTTTTGTAACACCCCATCTCAATCCAAATGTGGTTTCGCAACTTAACAACATATATATAAATGTCACAGCGGAATTCAATACACTCCAGGACCTTGCCACGGTCTGATTGACAAAATATACTGAACATTAGTACATACAAATCTTAACCCAATACATATCCTTCTTACAATCCCCTCACATCCTATACATCTTACTAACTTGAATTGCCATACGAGTGTACATGCACAACTCGTAGGCCACACTTAACCCGTAACGCTTGTACCCCTTCTTACTCTCGTGACGGCCGCCTCCTGACATTCACCTATGTAGTAAAAACAGCCCCCAAAGGGGGTCAGCACGAATACTGGTACGATCCTCTCATGGCCCCCAAGCTAACGTGGCTACGACGACTAATTGTCGATAGCATGGAGGTTGATTAGATGCACAACATAATAGAAAGTGCAGTAAACAACAATCCAAATATGAACAATCAAAGTTCAAACATAATGAACGACTTAAATGCGTTCCCTGAATTAGAGAGTTAATTATTTAACTCCTTAAGTTATATTTCCTCTTAATCTTAGTTCATCCTTATCTTACCTCAATCTTAGTCTTAGAAAACAACCATCCTTTAAAAGGGAATGGATGTAGTTCATCTCTGTCTTATAATACAAACCATCCTTTAAATAGGAATGGTTGCAACTTATCTCAACCTTATCTTATATTTGCCAACTGTTCTCTCATTAGAACTGGTTGGCCCTTAGTTCGTTGTTTATTTTCGTAGGGCTTGGTTAACCCTAGCCAGCAGCAGGACACTTACCGGCAATAAACAACATTCTTAAATTGTTGGGGATGTAGGCTAGATCCCCCCACGCCATCTTAGTATGCCTCCCTCCTAAAACAAGTAGTCCGAGGAGGTCGAGTCTATATGTCGACTCTAGGCGACGAGTCTGAAGACAAGTCATATTTGGAAGTCGGTATCTGATAAGGATGCCGACCTCCCTCAATACACATGTGCCGGTACCATTCCGGATTCCTCACTCCCCCCAAAGTTAAAGTTAGTAGTAGTCTCAATGCGACGTTTGTTTGTTTAACCTCTTTCGGTTATTAACAAACTCATATTAGGGAGTGTTCCTTGGTCTCACACAATTCCTTACTAAACGTTAGTTAGTAGGTTCTCACGGTAATTTGTTAGTTCTCAAACATCACACAACAATACAATAAACATAATGGTCTGGTTGCATGCTTTATCTTGTTTAGTGAGCACACAAAAACAAATAGCACACAAGCCGAGGGACACCTCGTTAGCAAGCAGGTCACAAGAAGAACTGTACCGTTCACCGTTGGTCGTTCGGTTGCTTACTCTCCTCTGGAGTCCAAATTCTCAAACCCTTGTTTTCTCAAGCTTATCTTAACTTCCTCCTTAGACCTTCTTCTTGAATGAATCTCGGTCACCCATCAAATTTCCTTTGCCAATGTTCTTGGAGTCTTAAGATAGGCTTGGATATGAATCAACAAGGACCTCCTCTAGCCCTTGGAGAATAGAAAATAAGCTTAAGAGAATGGAGAAGCCAATGAACTCTCCAAGCTTGAGTTTCCTCCTCTAATGGCGGTTTGACTTGGCACCAAAATGGATCTCTTAAAGTATTGAAAAGATAGAAAGCTTGAGCTTGAGCTAACTATGAATAATATGTGTTTAGTTTTTGATTTGGAGCTAATATGAGTGAGTAGTGATCAAAGGAAGATGGAGCTTGGCATGGGGTTGTTCTTCACGTAAAAGAATAAGAGAGGGAGCAGTAGCAACCGGTGGGAAGAAGAGATGAAGAGAGGTAAGCAAATGTGAGATATTTGTTTCTAAAAGCAAATAGTAACCTCTTACTTTTTCCCTCTTCTTTTCTAACATTATTTGGCTACTCATGGTGACTCATCCCCTTGGAAACTGGCCCCCTTATTTATTTAAGGTTGGTCTTGGTCTTGTTTGACCATCTAATTAGAATTAATTAAGGACTAAACTAGGCACTAGTTGGTTACTATTCATAACCTAGTGCACTTATTCGTGAAATTTTTGATTTCCCATTGATTTAGACTTCCTAATGTGATAATAATTAGCACATATGTCGATTAAGATGTAATCATGGGCATTTAGCCACTCAAAACTCAATTCTAAGACAATTTCTCAAAAAGGCGCTTTAAGGAGTCTTAAAGCACATTTTATGTTCAAGCTTGTTTTTAAGCTTGGTTTTCTTTGGTAATTGATTTAAAATGTCCATTGACATATTACTAAGGTCTTATAATGGTATTTGGGTGCTAGTCAAAGTCACTCCAAGCTTAGAGCACGTTTTTGCCCAAATTGCCCTTAAGGCATTTTCCTGCGGTTTCCTTGGTTTAAATTGTCTAGCAATCTCTCTAAGGCATATTTTATCCTTACTACATCATGTATTGATGTTTACTTAACATACTTAGGTTTGGGGTATTTCAATTTTAGATTGCTTAATGGGTGGGTATGACAGCGTAAGGAGGTCGGCAATGGGTGGTTTGGTCAATAGGTGACATTTGACCATGGTTAAAGTTAAGTAATTAAATGCTATTTTAGGTACTATTCACCCAAAATCACCCATATTGATTTTATTTTTAAACTTTGATTTAGACTTTGTAATATAGTCTATCATGTCACATAAAGGATATAAAGAATGTAATCTAGTCTTTAAAGTGACAAAAAGTCGTTATCTTAGAGCTCATTCACAAAAACGTGCGTTAAGGTGTTTTAGCGCACATTTTGTGTCACAAGGTGTTTCTAAGCTTGGTTTTCTTTGAGAACAGTTTTGTTGTGTTCCGTACATGATAATTGATCATAGGAATCCAATTTTATATCAAATAGAGGTCATAAGACCTTTAAGGTTTCTTAGAGCACATTTTTGCCCTACTTGACCTTGAAGCATGTAAATGCTTGTTCTTTGTGTTGGAGTGTTGTCCAACGATTTTAGTATGTTTAGTTATGTGTTAATATGCTTAGGACAAAGTTTTAGGTCCTAAGAAGTTCATTTGGGTATGTATTTACCCTTAACAGTCAAAGGGTGCAATATCTTGCTTTGTGTTTGACTATTGTTGTTCTCAATTGACTTTTAAGGCATGCTTAGGCCTTAATTAATGTGATTAGATGTTTAAACCATGTTTAATTAGTTTGGGTATTTCAATCTACCCCCCTTAAAAAGACTTCGTCCCGAAGTCGCTTCATCAAATAGGTATGTATATAAATATATAACTACTCATTATTCCCATAATGTATATCTATGTGATATATCATTTACACACATCGTATTGTGCTTATACAGCACATAGCCATCACTTTGTGGCATTAGTTCAATCATATATGGATATAGGTGATCCATCAGCACCATTATTTCCTATCGATTCAACAAACCCAAACAACCTCCCCGAGGTGTCCATAACATACCATCCTTCCACATTCCACATCTAATGATTCATTTTGTATCTAGGTGATACCATATGTAATCATTCTACAAAGCAATATAAATATATATATCACAAGTAGAATAAGAAAAGTACTACACACATGTGTGTATATACATCATTTCAGCAGGTATCTCGTAAGATACATACATACAAGTGCACATCACACACAAACAAGCCAACAACGTACGCCCCGCGTACCAAACATAACCAACAAAACCTCGTATGCCCCGCATACTACCAATTCACTATATACCATGCATACGAAACAAACAAACAGACAAACAAACAAACAACAAACCTCCTATGCCCCGCATACCACCAATTCACTGTATGCCCCGCATACGAAACAACAAAACTTAGTGCACACACGTGCACAGCCAAGAGGCTCTACCCCCCTTAAAAAGGGTTACACCCCCGAACCCCCACAAGTATATAACAACCGCTCAACAAGGAGCGCTGGATACTTGGCTCTCATAGAGTTCTCCAACTCGTGAATTATCCTCATATCAGAGAGACGGGGATGACTCTAGCCCTTCCGGGCTCCACAATACATAAAGGGTGAGGCGCTGATCTATTTGTGCTCTCTCCCGAATTTGTTCTAATGGGCCTACTCGCTCCGTATTAAGGTGCAGACCCATGAACATAGACTCAGTTTGCCTCTTTCCATGGCTGTGTATCCCCTCGTTTGGATCACTAGCGTACATGTGTGTGTCTTCTCTCACTGATATTCAGCTTGAGGTGTAACATGGCATTGGCTATTGTTAGTATTTAGTACTCTTTGCACTTGTCTTTGTAATATTAAGACGTACTAGCCTACATGTCCACAGAGATAAAGCTTGTCATTTGTGTCTCCAAGTGGTTTTGTTCCGGAGTAACACACTGTTGTAGTTCTTCGATACCCACTCGTGTTGATATCCATTACATCTTCCAGTATTCCCACTAGATTAATAACTGCCCAAGTGCAATACCAAAACACTCAGTCCTACAGAGTGCAGAGGCGTAAACTCTCAGCAGCTAATATCTAATGAGTCTAACAGATAAGATGAGCGAATTATCATGTGAGTTGTACATTCCAAGTCCATTGTTATCATAACTTTGTTCCTTGCTTAAGGTATCTGCAAGTATATTGGCTTTGTCTCTCATCATTGCATAGTCACGCGTTTATGTTCACATCATCTGGTAGATTTCCTCTAGATTGTAAGAATTTGCTCGATCCTTAAGAGAATTCTACATATTTTCGTCCATAATGGGTTTCTATGTTTCTTTCCTTAGTGTTCACGTCCTTGAAAGGTTTCCCTGTCTTCACTGTATACTGTCTACTGCTCTATGTTGAAGGATCTTTATTTCCCTAGCCCGTTGGTTTAACTGCGGCTCTTCTCGTCCATCTTCGAGGTAATCTGCATCACTGTCCTTAGTACGGAGTTGACTACTTCTCGTGTTCCTAACACTACTTGCCTACATACATGGGGTACCGTACTGATACATTACTACTTACCCAACTAACTCATAAATAAGTCTGCCAGGCCCACATGCTCCTATCGGAGTGCGGTCGTCCCATGTCTCGTTTAGTAAACTGGTAATGTCTGTCACACGGGTATTGTGAAGTATTCTGTTGTCAATATCCCTTTGATGGATGTCCTTTTAATTGTTTATTAGTTCATGTTATCGGTTATCTTGTTGTAAGTGCTATTGCCCTAGTGGCATCAGTGGTAATTCGTGCCATAAGATGGCGTTATTCAGCTCGGTGTAAGTAAAATTCGTGCTATATTCAGCAAAATTGGTTCTCCTATCTCGATCTCATTGAGTGCACACATATTCCTTTCCTCCCTGTTTATCATGATCACATCTCATTCATAGTTCATATTCCTTCCCTCATCCGTTTAATTGGATATATTGCAGATTGAATAATAGTTTGAGCAACTTGGCTCTTCACTTCCCAACCATCCTCACTGACGGTGGTGCATCTACAAAGGGTATGCTTGTCCATAAGGACTAAACATTCATCACTAGTAGTGATTAGCATTAAATGCGGGTATACACTGATGGTGTTTGGCTAATAAGCCATGTCTGAAAATTCTCGAACAATTTAAACTAGTGTGGTTTACCATTACAGTGGTTGTATAATTTCTTCAGTTGTAGTGGTTGGACTAACGGTCTTCCTGAGGTTTCATAGGTTTCTAACCTTAAGGTTTGTATGAAAACTTGATATGAAAATTGGTATTAAAATTTTAGTATATAATAAGAGATTAAAATTAGTAGTAGTTGTAGTTGCTGCACTTGCTGTAGCAAGTGGGCAAGGCAGATGGAAATTTCAGTGGTTTACTTGTCATAGCGCTTGCAATAGCAAGTGCGCCATGCAGGGGGGAATTTTGGTTCAGTAATTACCGGTCTCATTGACTCTGCGTCGTTGAGTATGGGCTACATGATAAGGTAAGCATTAACATTCTGTTCATATATATATAATCTGCCAAGGTTCCAAGGTTACTCGTATCGAGTCCACATAACTAGTCTCAAAAGCCATACACAAAAGGGCGAGTGGTCAATGACACACTCCCACATATTTACAACATATCTCTGTCTAACATCCAAGCTAAGTACATAATAAGGTATGCAAAAGTCTTCCACCAGCGGTCTCATGGAGTTCAGGGTATTCATGCCCTATCTAGTCCCTTGCCCCTTTGGGCTCCAGCATCAGTAGATGTCTGGCCATCCTGACCGCCTCGTGGTACTCCAGATCCTCCAACTGACGTCTTCTGAGTATTCCTTGGTGGCCTGTAGTTACGGCCCTCAGGGTTCATCTAACACTCGAACTCCCGGTGGCCCTCTTTCTTGCAGCACCGACACTCAACTTTACGGCCCCTGCAGTCGACCTCAGGATGAACCTTCCCACAGCGCTTACAATAGAAATGGCGCTGGGGCTGTCCGGTGCCTAATGGTAGTATTTAGTTTGTGTTAAAATCTGATGATATAACGGTTAGGGTTACAATTGAATTTAAGAGGTAGGCGTTCTCACCCTTAGGAGGCGCAGATCTCAGAGGATGAGCATCTATAGCTGGGCCGGTCAACCGAAGGACGGGCTCTTTCCCCTTCGCTCCCTGGTGACCCTACTGCCCTTTCTTCGGAAAGAATTTCCTGTTTAAGGTTTCGGGTCAGCATTCATAAGGTATTTAATATGATAAGTAGTTTAGAATGGGATAAGTCCTTACTTTCCCTTCTTCAGGCTATCGCCTGGAGATGCTCCTCCACCCTCAGACTCTCCCTCAGGGTTCTTTCTCTTCTTGGTCCCGAGAGTCTCTTCCCGAGTCTGGAGCGTTAGCTCTGTCCTCGAGGCAGCATCGTAACACTCCTGGAATCTCATTGGTAAGTTCTCACAAAGTTAATCGGTAATGTAGTAAGTAAAAAATTTATGGCTTTCATGTTTATACCTGGATAGTAGAATAGAGGGTAGCACCCATCGCCATCTGGATGCGAAACAACAATCCCCCCGAAACTTCTCGACCTTCACGGTCTCTGAGTAATCAACACCGGGGATGAAGTCCAGCAGACCAATGAATCGAGCGTAGTACTCATCCACGGTCAGACCTCCCTGGGATAATGTCTCGAACTCACGGCACTTCTTCTACTTGAGATGTGCCGGATAGTACTTTCCCCTCAGTAACTCCACAAAGGCAGCCCACGAAAAGTCGGGCATAGCCAGGTGATGGTCCTTGACCAACCTCCACCAAGTGCTGGCTGCATCCTGCAGATGGAAAGCAGCAATGACGACCTCCTTGTTGGCAGGTACTTGCAGAGCTTCGTAGGCCTTCTCATGCTCAACTATGAAATGCTCTAAGGCTACGGGGTCTGGCTCCCTATAATATGTAGGTGGTCGGGTCTTGGTAACTGACTTTAGCCAGTTCGTTTCCCTGGGCTGTGGCGGGTGGGCTGGTGTTCCTCCAATCTGAGTACCAAGCTGTGCGAGAACGGCAGCAATCGTCTCTGCAACTCCTGGAATCACGGGGTCACCACCTCCACCTCTACCAGTACCACGCCCTCTAGTTCCCCCAGACATCTGTAGTACAGTATGTCACATGAATACTCGGTAATTTACCGTACACAACCAGTAGATATTGAATTGCCTTAAAGGCTAACATATCGCACAATTTGCGTTACTAAACACTATATCTTTTAAGACGACTCGTCTCGTACCTCACAAACGTTTCCTGTAATTTCCCAAGTCCTAAGCTCACTGTCTTAACCTATTTTCTCATCATCAGAGCGGTACTAATCTCTCTCGTAGCAATAAATAAAACGTCTTACATCGGAAGAAATAATAACAACAATACTCACTCGGGTGTCACCGGCCATTACTCGCCAATGCGAGTAACGAAGCCAAACTATATCCAACAACCAACATAAACAAACTGCTAACCGCTGTGATAACGAGATAACTCCTATACATCATACTAAATCCAGACACCAAAACGTCGACAAGTGAGCATCTACCCAATCCCGAATATACATAACCGTACCATAATACAATTCCCAGTCTAACATCGTCATACAAATAAACTCCATGTGCGGTAATAAAATAAACTCTAACTACCCTGTTCCCGTACTTCGGCTTCAGCGATAATCAACAACCTGCACAATGAGTGTAGTCTCAACGATAAACGCTGAGTATGCCGGGCCTGGACCCTATTGGTCACTTAGTCATTTTAGCCATCTTATTATTAGATTGGTTTCATGCTTTTCCATTTTACAGTTATAATCAACACTGTAATATACATGCATAAATATACATAATCATCCATCCAAACATTCATAAAAACTTAACCATCCATCCAATTCAAACAGTCATAAAATATCACAAACAACAATTGTATATCGAACATATCGAATAATAATACTGAATAAACGCCGTAGCAAACACCATTCTTTGTTAATTTAATTTGGCCTTTAAGGTTGTTATACCCAAAATTTTGACCCCCCTGGCTAGGGTCTACGAGGTACTGGTGTTGTGAGAGGCATTTTAATCAAGCAGTGAGGAATCCCGGCTCGATCGGCGCGTTCCATGGCATGGGGAGCTGCTTCGTCACTTTCAGGGGCGTTTTGGTAATCTTTAAAGGCTCCTAAGACCTCCTATAAGCTTTCTCTCTCCTCCAAAGGATGCCCAAATTAGCTTTAAAAGCTTTGATATTTTAACCCATGGTAGAGGATGACATTATAAGCATAATGGCGTTGGAATTTCGATTTTTCGAATTTCCAATAATTTTCTAGCAATTTCTGACTGAATCTGACGAGAAATTCAATTTAAAAATATTCCGACATTTAAAAAATCCGATTTCACTTCAGAAAATTCATAATTCCCATCCTTGACACGTGGTTAAAATTTCATAACAAAATTCCTTTGGGATTGCACTTAATTAAAATACCAAAAAATCTTACTTTTACTAGATTTTTTTATCTTTAAGAAAGTCTATATAAGGGGATAGGTTTTTGGATAAAATAAGAACCTCATATGCTCAAGAACCCTAGAGAGTCAGAAAACACAGCCTCCTCTCTCTCTCTCACGTTTTCCAACACCCGGCCACCCAAATCATACCGAAAATCCCCCGAAATCACCATCTAAACACGTTTTCCAATTCCCAAAGCACCAATAATCATCAAAACCCCACAAAAACACCTCCAAAACGTGAAGAACAGCAAGAACAACCAACATCCAGAAGCTTGGGTCGAAATCCTCTCGGGTCTGCCATCAACGGAGCACTCGACGAATCCCGGTGTGAAGAAACGTTGTGAATCCGAAGGTAAAACAGGTAGAAACTCCACTTCCCTATTCTCCACGGTATTATCTGTCTTGCCTCAAAATTTGGGCTCAAACTAACCTTCGTACGCTTCTGTATTGCTGTTTATTCAAGCTTCTGTCCAATAACTTGTTTACCAAGTTTCGTGCATAATTCGAATTCAAATTGAGAACTTTCGATCATTAACGCATTGTACATCTTTCAGGCTACACACCCATAAAATTTGAGCCAAAAACACCTTCGGGAACAGCCTCAACGCCGCCGTCCGAGGGCTGTCCGCACCCACGGACGTCGTGTCCGGGGTCCCGGACTCCCTGTCCGAAATCCCGGACGCCCACGGACGGCGGCGGGATTTTTTAAATTTTTTAAAATATAGGTTTTCTAATAATGTCCGGGCCCACGGACAGCCTGTCCGTGGCCCCGGACTTCACAATTTTCTGTTTTCTGTTTAATTCGACTTTTATTGTTATGTAGGTTAACTGGGGTCCGTGGCTTCGGACATTAGGTCCGTGGCTACGGACGGAAACAAAATTTGACCTAATTCTGCCTCCGAAACCCTAGTTTAGGTATTTTAATTTCCACTTTAATTTTCTGTCAAAAATGCTAAAAAAGACAAAAAACAGAAGCGCGCACCTAGGTTAAAAACAACTTTGTAGAAAGCCGTAATTAAACCGAGTAGAGGAAAAACGACCTAGGAGGGGTAATGAAAGTAATTTGAACCCTAATTAAGTCGAATATCGAGCCCCCGAACCCGAACTCTCCTTTCCTAATTTGATCTAGGTTAAAATTAGGTGGCGACTCATAATAGGTTCCAGTGAGCTAGCTTAGGTTTTAATAATTATTGTTATATGACATAGTTATTAATCTTAGGCTATAAGTGGACCTAAAACCCGGTTAGATCCTAATCAACTTTAATCAACATAGGATAGGGTTTAAAATCGAGGCTTACAGACTGGCGACTCTGCTGGGGACAAATTTCTTAATATTAACTTGTTTAATTTTAAGAAAGAGGGCTTAACTCGAAATTGTTTATTTATGGCTTTATTACTTTGTTTGTTTACTTTTGTGCGCACTTTAATTTTCTGCACCTTTTGCATCATATGAGAGCGAGGGTCCACACAAACCAGTTTCACCTCGGGGCCCATCTAGGGTCCCCTGTCAGGGACTCACACCCTTTAGGTGATGTGAATAAGCGGGGTAAAGGAGGAGGGTGTCGTATAACCACACCCCCTTAATACCTGGGCCTTAGCCCCAAGCGTTTTCCTGGCAGTGTCCTTACCTAGCCCATTGTTTGGTCAGTCAAAGACCCGGCCGTAGACGCACACCTTCAGGTGATGTGAAAAAAGTGGGGAAGCCCAAGGAGAATAGCGTGCAAGCCCTATTCCTTTGTGGTGACCTGGGCCCAAGCCCCAAGCACCTCTCCGGATCGATCCATACCCATATTGATTTAACCGTCAAGTGAGGACATGTTGAATTTGTGTGGGCCTTGTTTGCTTGTGTGATTGGTCCACTACCCGACCTAGAAATTGATAGGAGTTTCCCCTACATCAACTTAGCCCAACCCGAATTGACGGCTCTATTGTTTGCGGCCCAAAGGCCCTGTTTGATTTAATATGTGAATCATTTGGGCTTCGCCCAAAAGTTTAGACTTAGGTGATTTCTCTCTTTCGGCCCAATTTGAATTATCAATTTAGTTCAAGGCCCATGAAAAACAAATCCACCTAAAGCAATCCATAAAAATCCATCAAGCCTTTCCATTTCAAGGCCCATTCTAGTCCACGAAGACTTCTTACTTAGGTTTTGACCCACGATCCTAGACACGGGTATCATCTTCAGGCCCAGTCATAATTACTCGGCCCAAATTCCAATTCACATCCAGAACATGGTTTAGAAATCACTTCGGCCCATGCGCTTTACTTCTAACCCAAACACATTCTGGCCCAAGCGCCAATTCTCAGTACATTTCAGCCTAGGCACCAGTTCACAGCTCATGAACCATTTCGGCCCATGTGCCTCTCTTCCGACTCATTTCGGGCCTCAGTGCCAACCCACAATCTTCAAAACATTCCAGCTCATATGCTTTTCTTGCAGCCCAAACAAGTTTTAGCCTAAAACTTCTTTGCGGCCCAGAATTTTAGCTCAGGTCACTTTTGTTTTCCAACAGATAAGCCCAAATCTCAAAGAATGGTAGAGGGAGGAAATCCAATCAACATGGATGCCCAGTTAGCCGAAGAATTCAATGGGATGCTGGAAAAGATTGAGCGCATGGAGAGGGCCAACAAGCCAGCCGGTTTTGACTACTTTCCCACTGGATTATATCCCAAGGTTGATCTCCCTCCAAGGTTGAAATTGCCAACACTTCCTCTATACAAAGGTTCCTCCGACCCACAGCTTCATTTGGCAATGTTCGATAGGGAAATGTCTATCCTTTCGCTAAACGACATGCAGAAGGCCAAGGTATTTGCTCACTATCTTGATGAGACCCCTCACATTGGTACATAACTCAAAGGATAAATACCAAGACCTATGAGGAGGTATGTGAAGCTTTTCTGCATCATTTTGAGTACGCTAGAAGTTTTGGAGTCACCAGGGCTGATCTTGCAAGCACACAACAAACAGAAGGTGAATCAATGTCTGATTTTGTTAAGCGTTGGAGGATGAAGGCAGCCGCAATGCTCACACAGATGGACGAACAAGAGCAAATCCGAATGGTAATTAAAATATGCAGAAGCAATACAGTGACGAGCTGAAATTCACATACTTTCCTAGCTTCAACATGCTGATGGGACAAGTTAATGTCCTAGAAGAAATGATTCACCAAGGGGAGTTAAAACTTGGGAACTCAAAAAACACCGGGAATGGCTCGGGGACAGCAGCTTGTATCCAAAGTGGCACCCGAAAGAGAACTAGGCAGCATGAGGTAAACACCGTTCGACAGATAAAAGGACCAGGACAAATCGTTGGGGCAATGGAATATCCCGAAAGAGCTCCCGTCAGAGAGAGTTCACAAACATCGGTCAACCATTGAGCCAGGCTTTTGAAAGACTCCAGGAACAAAACATGCTGCAACCTCTCACCCCTCGACAAAGAGACCCTCAAAAAGGAAGGAATCTGAACCAGTATTGTCAGTATCACCAGCTTCCCGGTCATGACACCGACAACTGCAAAATTCTGAAGCAGCACATCCAAGATCTTATCAATCAAGGTTTTCAACTCCCGAGTAGGAATCCCATGTAAAGCACCATCAGAGACTGCTATCTTCAAGTGTTTTTTCGATTTCTTCTCTTTACTAGTCATTTTTATGTTTTTCCAATGTTTGTAGTAGTTAGTTTCCTTTATCATTTTCGGTAGTTTCTCTAAGTCTGTAATTTCCAACATTATCATGATTCATAAATAAAATCATAGTTCCATTTTCACAATTCCTGTACAAACCATTTTTCATTCATCGAAAAAACAAAAAACAAAAATGCTTTCCAGGGAAAAGGATCACGGAGTAATCATTTCCCGACTATGGAACAGAACGATTTATCTCTTGTTTCTAAAAGTTGAACATGCCACGCTAAGCATCACAACTCACCCCAAAACATCCAAAACAACCCATGAAGCGGTTCCAAATCCACATCTATCGAATTGTTGTCATAAACCCCAAATCAATACTGAGGGCAATCTGAGTTTAGAATCGTTGTCTTCGAATCTTTTGGTTAAGCTTGTGAACAAGTCTCTAAGTGAAGATCTCGCGAGAGTGTCTTGAGTGGTAAAACCATGAGTGAACGAGCGTATCATTCTTACACGACTCCGGTGAGTCCACATTCAAAGGTGAGGTAAACGGTATAACTGACCGAAGGAGATAATTTGTAAATTTACCCTTAGACCTGCGAAAAGTAACTAAGAACGGATACACAACTATCAGGAATGACGAAGCACCTAGGTACAGCACCACATAGCCAAAAGCTTGTAAACCCTATCACTAAACCCTAGGCACCCCGTTGAGCCTTTCGTATATCCCTTTTCGATATTATGAACTCCACAAAAATAACCCAGCCAATGATGAATGTCCAGCCCGGTGACCAAAGGAAGCAAGGAGCCAGGTTCTCGGATAATGTTTTCATCAATCCAAAGAAGCAACGCCGCTATCAGCATGACGAAGTAATCCGCAAATGGTCCCAAAGTGACACAGGATCCAAAGAGCTCACATCAAAACAGCTCTCGAAGCCCAAAACCGGGAAACACAAGAACCCCGAAAGCAAAGTCAAGAAAGGATAAAACAAAGAGGCAAACCCGAAGTGCCTCGAGGAAATCTGAATGACAAAAAGAGGAATGGTGTAAAGGACGACTTCAAAAGTCCAAGTCCATAAGCTCGAAAGCAACGTCAACACAAAGCAGCTAGACGACTTCAAGACAAGGAAGATGATTCCGAGAAAAGAAGCAAGATGCAACTTTGGTCACCCCTTTTAACTCCACATACCTCAAATATCCCTCCATGGTCCCGTTGTCTTTCATCACACCCCATGGCCATGTTATAAGCTTTAAAGACTTCCGACTTGGAAGTTGTGTATCAAATCACGTGAAAGTAACAGATCGAATGCGTAAATTCATCAAGTATCAAATTCAATGGTCTAGAAGTTGTGACCGTAAGTGAGAAACGAGTGTAAACACCAAACACGTCGAGTGTAGGTTAGGAAGCACCAAATCAGAACATAAGCCCTGGCCCTGTGAGGACGAGACTCATTCGCACGTTTGATCAAAGAAAATACTGGGGGCAATCGATCGGAACGATCGATTGCCATGAACTCTAGCTCATATTGTCTTAAGGGAAAAATACTGGGGGCAATTGTTGGTTCCAACAATTGCTATGACAACACCAATTGGAACCCAAAGCTCAAACCACCACCCTCCCACCACAGGCACACATAAGCCCTTACCACTTCAAACACCACAGGCCCACATAAGCCCTTACCTTCACATCATACACCATACCTCACCGGCGGCATGTTCATCTGTAGGAAATAAGTTATAAATCCGAAGTCTATAGTTAGAAAATGATAATTTCACTTTCCTTTTCAGTAAACAGAATTTTCTTCAAACACTCCACGTTTGGCACCTCTTTCAACAATTTCTTGTCTTGAACAACTTTCCTTCAAACACTTCGGTTTCATAAACCTCATCATGGCCACATTTGGCACACTTTCTAGCAATGTCTTGCTTTGGACAATTTTGACCCTTAACATTGCCATGTTTGGCACATTTTCCAACGATTTCTTGTTTTGGACAAGTTTCCTACATACACTTTGATTGTATTTTGACATGCACATCATCTTTGCCACGTTTGGCACTTTCATAATCAACTTTCATCATGATCATTTGCATAAATTTTATCTTGCATCCGTCCGTACGAAACTCCTCATCATAGGCCAGAGATACAGATTCTCGCCCCGAAGGTACAGATTCTTCAGAGATACAGATTCTCAGCCGAAGATACAAATTCTTCAGGGATACAGATTCTCAGCCGAAGGTATAGATTCTTCAGAGATACAGATTCTCAGTCGAAGGTACAGATTCTTCAGAGATGCAGATTCTCAGCCAAAGATTCAGATTCACCAGAATAGATGAACTCAGCCTCAGGCTCGTCATGAACCCAATTTCCTACCATTCCACTTAGGCACCCATAGGTCCTACTTTACATTCGTCAATTTAGGCACACATCACATCGATCTCATTACATCTCTTTTCCAGGTTCCCGGCACCTGATAATGCTCGGCGTATCCCATTTAAATTCAGGTTCCCGACACCTTATAATGCTCGGCGTGTCCCATTCAATCTCAGGTTCCCGACACCTTATAATGCTCGGTGTATCCCATTCAATTTCAGGTTCCCGGCACCTTATAATGCTCGGTGTGTCCCATTCAATTTCAGGTTCCCGACACCTTATAATGCTCGGCGTATTCCAGGTTCCGACACCTTATAATGCTCGGGTATTCCAGGTTCCCGACACCTTATAATGCTCGGCGATTTCATTCGCTTTCAGGTTCCCGACACCTTAGAATGCTCGGCGTACTTCATTCTTTAAAGGTAGTCAACGCCTTAGAATGGCTTGACATCATATCATCCTCATAGGTTGTCAACACCTTAGAATCGCTTGACATTATCTCATTTCCACATTTTAGGTTGTCAACGCCTTAGAATCACTTGACATTATCTCATTTCCACATTTTAAGTAGTCAACGCCTTAGAATAGCTTGACATCATTTCACTTTTAGGTAGTCAATGCCTTAGAATTGCTTGACATCTTTCATTTCATTTCACTCATAGGTAGTCAGCGCCTTAGAATAGCTCGACACAATCCACATACAGGGTCTTTTAAGATCCCCAAAATTTTGGGGTGTCACTCAGGCATCAACTAGTCTTTTCATCTTCATTACAAAGCCTAGTTGACGGGGGGCAATCTGTTATACCCAAAATTTCAACCCCCCGGAGTAGTCTCTAAGGCATACGTGTTACAAAGGGCAAAAGGGGTCAAAAAGCACCAAGGCGGGATTTTCCAAGGACATTAACGGGATTTTTCTATTTTCATATGACTTGTTTATATCTCCAAACACTTCCAAATATCATAGTCATTATGAAAGGTATTTCATGATTTTCTGATAATATTTATTCTGGAAATTTAGCTTTTAATTCATATTAAGCTAATTTCTTTAATTAACACATGAAATAACCTCAAATAGAAATAATAAAAGGTTTCCAAAATTAAAATAAAATTGTCACATGGTTAGCATGACTACATACAGTCATAAACCTGAAATTATTTTATTTGGAACCTTAACCCAAAATTTAAAAGAGAAATTCAATCATTTTTGCAATTTTCTCTCTCCTATGGAAAATACCGAAATCAAAACAAAACGTCATGAAATTTTAACACAAGATAGAGGATGATTATTAGAGACTAATGCCGTTGGAAGTTATGAATTATGGGAGATTCCAAATTGTGAGATTTTTATCTACTCGGTTATTTATCAAAAATAACCCGATTCCAACTCTCAAAATTCTTAAAATCATCCTTTATCTTCAGTTAAAATTTCATAATTTTTATCTGCCTGAAACATATTTTAAAAAATCGGATTCCCTTAGAGCAAAATCAGGGTTTTAGATAAATATCTTGTTCTATCAACATGACCTTGCTCTTTCTATAAAAGGACCTTCCAAAAATGACCTAGGGCAGAGGAGAACACTTCCAAAGTCAGAAAACACAGCCACAAACTTTCTCCCCACGTTTTAACACCTCCAAGCCTCAAATCAATACCGAAACACTACAGAAATCACCCCGAAATCACCAAAAACTCATCCTTTCTTCTCCTATTGAACTTCCAAGCACCAAAAACACACAAACCACCACAAAAACAGAAGAGAAACGTCCTTAACAGCATAAAGAAGAAGGAGTCAGAAGCACAATTCAAAGTCACTCCAAAACCGGCATCAACGAAGCACCAAAAGATCCCCGTTGTGAAGAGTCTCATTAAATCCGAAGGTAAAACAGGTTGAAGTCATGTTTTTCTGACTTTGTTCAACTTTAACTACTCTGTGTCAAAATTTGGAATCGAATTGACTTTTTATCGCTTCTGAATTAGCGTTTGTTTTCGCTTCTGCCCAATAACTTGTTTGCTAAGTTTCGTATTTAATTCGAACTCAAATTGTAAACTTTCAATCACTAACGTGTTTAGAATCTTTCAGGCTACCTACCCATAAAATTTGAGCCAGAAACACCACCGGGAGCCACCCAAACGCCGCTGTCCGAGGGCGGTCCGCACCACGGACGCTATGTCCGGGTCCCGGACTCCCTGTCCGAAAGCCGGACGCCCCCGGACGGTGGCGGGATATTTTTATTTTCAAAATTTAGGGTTTTATAAAACATGTCCGGGCCCACGGACGTCCTGTCCGTGGCCCCGGATTTTCAAAATCTCGTTTCTGTTTAAATTTGACTTTTCTGTGTAATTAAGTTAACTAGGGTCCGTGGGTTCGGACATTAGGTCCGTAGCACGAGCACGAAAACAAAACTTGACCTAATTCTGCCTCCGAAACCTAGTTTTGGTATTTTAATTTCCATTTTAATTTTCTGTAAAAAAAATGTTAAAAAAAAAAAAACAAAGCGCGCACTTAGGTTAAAAACGACTCGTAATAAGCCGTAATTAAACTAAGTAGAGGAAAAACGACTTCTAGGGGTAATGAAAGTAATTGAACCCTAATTAAGTCGAATATCAAGCCCCCGAACCCGAACTCTCCTTTCCTAATTTGATCTAGGTTAAAATTAGGTGGCGACTCTTAATAGGTTCCAGTGAGCTAGCTTAAGTTTTAATAATTTTTGTTATATGACATAGTTATTAATCTTAGGTTATAAGTGGACCTAAAACCCGGTTAGATCCTAATCAACTTTAATCAACATAGGATAGGGTTTAAAATCGAGGCTCACACTGTACCATGAACGCGGAGCTTGCTTTAGCCCATAAAGAGCCTTTTTCAGCCTTATTTTTTTCTTTAGCAACCAAAGCAGCTCCCATAGATTTAGAGACATCAAGAGGAAACATATGATTTTGTGTCATTGGAACTCTGACAACAACTTGACCAGATTTCTTATCATGAATCACACAAGCACCATCATCAAATAAGAGTGAATATCCAGAAGCCATAAGCTGCCCCACACTTAACAAATTATGAGCTAGATTAGGCACAAACTGCACATCAGAAAGTGATCTAGTTTTACCTTGTGCAGTTGGAACTTCAACTGTACCTTTCCCATTTACTTGGACTGCCTTGTTATCACCAAGTCGAACCTCACCCTTTTTGCTTTCATCAAGATCAGAAAACCAGGATTGACGACCCGTCATATGGTTGGTGCAAGCGCTGTCTATAAACCAAACATTATCAACAGCATTGTTGGCAGTGGAATATGTCATAAACAGCTTTCCCTCTTCTTGAAAGTTGCTGATGAAATTGGCCTCCTTCTTCTCATTCTTTTCCTTCTCCCAGCATACAACTTCTTTGTGGCCCCATTTTTTGCAATATCGACACTGTATTGAACTTTTGTGGTGCTGTTCGCCAGCACGACCACCACCTCTGTGGTTACCACGACCTCGGCCACGGCTCGATATCCCCCACGGTTGTTGTAGGTTCCGGTTTGAGAGGATTCTCCTTTCACTTGAAAGGCTTTCTCCGCAGCCTTCTCTACATTTTTTCCACTGTTTCTGTTCAATCTGTCTTCATGGGCTACCAAAGAACTCATTAGTTCATCAAAAAAATAATCAGATAGATCTTTTGACTCCTCAATGGCCGCAACAACATAATCATACTTACTACTCAAACTCCGCAATACTTTGCTGACAATAGTTTCTTCACTTATCACTTCACCAAATGTACGCATTTGATTTGCAACAGCAGATACACGTGATAAATAATCTTGCGCAGCTTCCGTTTCTTTCATAACCAATGTTTCAAATTCACGACGCAAGGTCTGTAATTTTACAGTAATTACCTTCTTATCGCCCATGAATTCTTTATGTAGAATATCCCAAGCTTCCTTCGAAGTCGATGCTGCTGCAATTCGAGGAAATAACTCATCATCAAGACACTGCTGAATGAAGAAGAGTGCCTTGGCGTCTTTCTTCTGACTTTCTCTGACTCGATTCTCCCGTCCTTGTTCGTTAAACCCGTTCTCAACTAGATCCCACAACTCATAAGACCTGAGTAAAGTTTTCATCTTCAAACTCCAGAGATGGTAGTTTTTGCCTTTGAAAATAGGCAGGTGGGGTTGAGTAGAACCGTTCGCAGACATATTGGTATTATGCGGTGAGTATACACGAACATTGCTTCACCACTTTGCACTTCTCTCTCTCTCTCTCTCTCTTTTTTTTTTACGTGTTTCACTTCACTATTTTTTTTTGTATTGGACCTCACCTGGGAAAATAGAAAGTCTGCGGTGACTTTCTATTCTGCTCTTGATACCACTTTGTTGGAAAAAACAGAGAGTAAAATTGACGAGATATATTTCACTATGTTGAAATGAGTGAATACAAAGGGTTTAAATAGATAGTAAACTATAATTTCAGATCGTAAAAAGATGGAAACTATCCAAAGTAATTCCAAAAAATAAGGCAACTAATAGACCCACTATCTCCACTAATCCCACTAATACTAACTACTTTAAAACAATAAATAAAACTCATAAATCTAATAAACGTGTAAAACTTTGAATAATTCATTTAACATCTGTTACTCCCTTTTGCTCTTTAACTCCTTTGTCAAGCGAGAAATCCTCTTAGCTCTTACTCAAAGTGTATCGATTGTCTTTGACCGGTAAAACTAGAGTTTGGCAAGATCAAAGTTAATGACTAGATAAAAATTTTGATCGACACTAAAGAGCATAAAACTATAGTATCGCGATCGATCTAGGATAAAACGTTAGCATTAACACTCATATACCTTAGTTCTAAATCATACCATTATAACCCTCCCAATGATTCCTCTAGATAATGATTCGTCTCTAAATCAAAAACAACAAGAGGGAGCCGCATGAAGAAGATAAACAGAGAGTTACTTATAGACAACCGAAGAATACTTCTGAGCCAGGTTCTTTCGAAATTTTTGAAAAGGATGGATTTGGTGGAATACCAAAGAGAAGCCCAACAATAAGTTTTTTTTTTTTTTGACCAGCCATGCACCTTACTTGTTCACTTTCTGCATCTATCTGCTAGTATTTTTTATGTATTGATATTTTCTTGTTGCCCTCGCGAAAGGAATAAAAAGAAGAACGTATCGTATTCTATTCTCTTTTTCTTTTGTCCTTTCTTTATTAACATGTAGTATTATTCTCTTTTTCTTTCTCCTTTCTTTATTATTTTCCCTTCTCTTTTCCATTAACATCGTTAATTCCTTCCATGTTATATTTATTAAGAAGAGGAAATCGCATTTGTTCTTGAATCTCTGCGTATTCTCTCAGCTTGCTCTACTACCTTTTCCTTCACACTGAAAGAGAGACAGAGATAATGTTCCATCCAAAGAAACCCTCTTCAGTTGGTGGAAGCGAAAGTAGGGCGTGCATTCAGGCAGCAGGCGGTGCAGGTGATTCTGGGCTCGTACTAACCACCGACCCTAAACCTCGCCTCCGTTGGACTGTTGAGCTCCATGAAAGATTTGTCGATGCTGTCACCCAGCTTGGTGGCCCAGATAGTATGTAATTTCTTTATTATATATTAACTATTCATAACTAGTTCTAAAACTGACATGTTGGTTTTCTTGAAGAAGCTACGCCGAAGACTATCATGAGAGTTATGGGTGTCAAGGGTCTCACTTTATATCATCTCAAGAGCCATCTCCAGGTTAGATAAAGTTTATAGTTTCTACTTGTATAATATCCGTATATATATTAATCGATTTTTGGGTTTCAAATTTGTTAATTATCCATGTTCCTCTGATCTATACAAGTTCATAAACGTACGTTATTCTTATTATTTATACTTGTTGTTGATCTATTAGAAATTCAGGCTTGGGAAGCAGCCACACAAAGAATTCAATGACGGCCATGTGGTTAAGGATGGTAAGAGAGGTGACGTCTCTTTTACTATACTAGGGTTCTTGTTGTGATTCCACCAGCTTTTATATATACTTGTAGTTCCTGCATGTAAGAAAATATAAGATAAGTAAGCTGGGACTATTATATGTTGATTTGTTTTGGTATTGCAGTCTCGACCATGGATCTTCAAAGGAACAAGGCATCTTCATCCGGACTCATGGGGCGTACTATGAATGAGTATGGAAGCTATAAGTTATCATCTTTAATTTCTTTCATCCAAAAGTAGAATCTCTTTTTTATCTTCCGAAAGAGCTAGCATTTTCTCGGGGTTTTCCATCAGTTATTGATAACAGGAGAAAATCGTTGATTCTACTCGCTCGCAATGGTTCTAATTCATAATAACAACTATGATCCATTTCATATATTCACCATATATATATATGAAATAAGATAAAATTATAGTGGAAAAATGGAAAATAAAGGAGAAAAAAAATAGAGAAATATGAAAAAACAGTAGGACAGAGAATAGGATTATCAAAGAAACTAGAATTTTCAAAAGAAAAATAGTGAAATAAAAAAAAGAAGAAAACTAGAATATATGAAATATAGTCCTAATTTGTGCTGTTATATGTTTTTCAATTTATTACAGTAATGTGCATATCACTGATGCAATTAGGATGCAAATGGAGGTTCAACGGAGACTTCAAGAGCAACTAGAGGTAACTTTAAATCATATCTTTCTATATCTTTATAGTAAGTCATAATAATGAAAGATTACTTTTTCCTCTTTCTTGTATATTACCTATAATAAGTCATAACAAAATGAAATATACTTATATATAGGTGCAGAGACACCTCCAACTTAGGATCGAGGCACAAGCCAAGTACATGCAGAACATACTGGAGAAAGCATGCCAAACTCTGGCCGGCGAAACCAACGTGGCTTCTTCTCCTCCAACAGGAACAGAAGGGATAGGCACATTTAAGGATCTAAATGTGAATTCAACCATGGACATTCCTCATGATATGGGAGGAATAGGTCCAATGAAGGATTTCATGTCCCCTCTAAACATCTTCCCATCTCTAGAAGACCTTAACATCTATAACACAGGTGGAGGAAGAGATCATCAAACACCAATACATTTTCATCACCACAATCACCGACCACATAACTTTGAAAATTTCATCCCAACTCACAGCAACAGCAATAACAACAATACAATTTCCTTGGGGAAAAAGAGGCCCAACCCATATCATCGTAATGACGCATCCAAAAGTCCTTTGATTTGGTCTGATGATCTTCGACTTCATCAAGATCTCAGCAATCAAGATGACCCCTTCAAAGGAGATCAAATTCAAATAGGAGAAGGAGGAGGATCTGATATTATTGATTCATCAAATTTTGAGTCCATGCCGCTTCTAGGTTGTGATGTAATGAGTGAGAAACAATTTGACAAATTGAGGAAGGTGGAGAGGCCATCTCCTAGAAGGCCTTCACATATGCATGTTGAAAGGATGACGCCCATTACAAGTATTGCCACTCTTGCCCAAGGACAGAATTCTCCATATGTATGAGCAATTACAAGAGTTGTGACAATAATATCACCATGTTTCTGAAATAAGGTTATATATATGCTAAACAAGTTATTAAATAATCAATATTTTTATCCCTCGTCATTGGCTTGTTTTTTTAATCAGGGGGCTATCAAGTAGCCAATTACAACCGAAAGACGATCAGTCAGCTAGATCTAGTCTAGCCAAGAGAGATCCGAGCAGCAAGTCTACCAACATTACAAAACTCACAACTCTACCAGTCTACAATCAGTACTACCCAAGCCACATTACATCAGGTTTTTATCGTTATTGTCATAAGTGACTGTCCAAAATAAAAATATTGCTTGGAAGCCAAGTCCAGCGGTATGTCAGACACACATTAACAAGCAAGCACACGCAACAAGCATCAACGGACAACATCAAGGCTACCAAACAAGCAACACTCATGATCGGCATTGGGCCAAGGCCCGACCAGCCTAACCGAACCAACCCTTGTGCCGCAAGCATGACTAAGGGTGGTCTTGAACCGCCCCACGGTAAGTTCCCACATCCTCACACCCCTTAGCTCGAAGGCATGGATGTGCGGGCACTCCGCTCAATGAACACCTTCCCTAGTGGAGTAACCCCCAGTGCCAAGACACTTTCAATGGATGCACTAGTGTGGGCTATGATGCACTCACCACCACCCGGAGCATCTCGAACATGTCGGACACAAGTCCTAGCTTAGTGTGTTGCCCCTCGCACTCCCGTACTTGGCCAGGTGCGGAACCAGTCATACTACAAGCACACGCTGGTATAACTTGACATCAGGGACACCAGTAGATAAGGCAAGGCCCATAGCGGTTGGAGCCCACTACCCCGGCTAGATATAGTGGGACATGTCTTAAGACATGTTCTATACACTCTCGTGTCCAGCCGGTGCTCTCTAGGCAGTCCGGGGTGACTCACGACCAGTTCACCTAGTCGCGGTGTGGGTTGCATGGGCCTAACACCGCCAAGGAGTCCGAGCGTCTTGACATCCCCATTTGTGGTATAACGAAGCCATTTAGTCCCTCGGTAACTTGGGTGCTCAGCCAGGACACGGTCGTGTAGCTTGCCTGGGATCAGGTGAAGAAGAGACTAATCATCCCCCTAAAGAGGTTTATGAGCATTACAAGCCACCCATGGACACTGGCATGCCCTTTGTACCATCACGGATGTGGGCTGGAACACTTCAAAAATTCACTAAAATCATATGAAAGCTCCAATTGCCATAAACTTTTCCACATCCCTCATTAATCGAAGGTAACTTCAGCTTTCTTAAGTGCCCAACAAAGTGATCAAAGTGCCTCAAGTTTGAGCCAACTTCATACTGGTTGCAATTAGGGTGCTGCGGACAGTGCCCACTGCACTGCGTGCCTGCGACAGTTCCCATACACCATCACCTTGTAGCTAAGGCACTGGGCGCCTTAGACATGCCTCTAAACGCCTGCGACACTCACGTTGTTGTGCCCCACAGGCACGTAACAAGGCTTGTGCTACATCACTGCGCACAACAGGGTTCATGTGCCTTCTGTAACACCCCTAACTCCTAATCTCGTCTTAACCATGTACTTAACCCAATTTGTCTAAACTTAACTGAATAATCGCTAAAATAAATGTAAACACTTTAACTAACACGGTGTCCACCGTCGTTACTCTCACCCATGTGAGTAACTAGGCTTTCCAATATGTACATGCATCATTCAACAACGCTGTGATGACCAAGAGATAGTCTAATTTATATACAACCATAAACAAAACACGTGAGCAATCTAAACTGTATCGCTTATATATACACATCAGTATATCCAAATCATAATCCAAAGGTACAATCAAAAGGTAGTTTACAACTAACTACTACCGATAACCCACACTCCGGCTTGCGTCTTTAGTCACCACCTGTAATATGTTTGCCATAAAGGCTCAGCCTAACCGCTGAATATGCTAATGTGTAACCGTCATGAACCATTAAACTCCTTAAGTTAATTAGTCGAGTTGTCATGTAGTTTATTTACATGCTATTCCATTTTACAGATATATAGAAAAAACTATAAATGTAATAAATTAACATCCAATGTTCATCCAATATTCACATACACAGTCCACATAATATTGCACATATAATCTATGCGATAAGCAATGCGTATGATAACGAATGAGAGTTGTTTTTCTTTGAACGGTTCTCGCTATGCGGCCTTCAAGGCCCTATATGTTCGTTATCCCGTTAAAGCTTGCACTAATGTTTAGCTATTGTCAATTGATCCATTTTTTAATTATGTATCATTGACATTCGTCGTGTTAGAAGATAACATGTCCTCAACTTATTACTTACCCCTATTAGATGGCGGGTCACCAAGGGTCGAAGCTGTCCCCAACAGTAGGACATCTGATTCCTTCTTATTCCCTATTATATGGCTGGTTACCAAGGGTCAAAGTCATCCCCAACAGCATGGCATCTGTCCAACAATCAGTCTGATCTATTGGAATATAATATAATGAGTGGACCTGTAACAGTCATCCCCTCTATTGTGATCACAATGCGCAACTAGGATCCTTGGATTTCCCATAATTACCAACCTTTCACTATAAGATTAAGTTCTCTTAATCTCCTTGCCTAAGGTTCAACCCTAGGTGTTGTAGTGAATAAATCTCAAATGTATACAAGCCTTCTAGGTTTAGTGTATTTCCTAGAATTTGTCTAGGATATTGTTGAATTCGAATGTGTATTTCTTTGAGAACGGTATTACCGTGATCTACCTAAGGTATCTCTTAGGTTACTTAGGATAATATAATGTATGTCATTATCCTATCATATGTGACAATATCTTTATCACGTCTTATGACCTATTCAATTTATATTTGGTATTTGCCTCGTTTTGAATAATAAACACACACAATTATTTACACAAGCTATGCGAGCAAATAAATCACATAAACGTAATGAGTATATAGACACACATATCGTCTTCACATAATTCACACATACATGTCCGAACCCAAGGAAATCCTCAGGAACAATCGGACCACACAATAACATACCGTTCACCGACGAAGAGAAGAGCAAACGTCCTATCCTGAGTCCATCCTCTATTTACTCAGCTCTTATATATATATATATTATATATATATATATAGGCTAAGTATCAATCCACTATAATTCAAACGGTTATTTGAGTAACTACTAATCCCCCGGTATTTACCCCGTGATTAATCAATCATCGTTACTCGGGTTATTAAGCATATCCGGATTAGTTATTTAATCCATTCAGTATGTTAGTAACTTACATAGTTGTTTAATTTCAAAAACCATAGGGTTTAATCTCTTTACTTTATTTATCCTCTTTAGATCATAAGTACATATATATTTTTGTATGTATACACACTCATATAGATTATGTTACTATATGGTGCTATTGAAATTAACCTTAGATGTTAATGGCCCTTGGCCTTGAAGGTCTCATTTAGTTTAGTGAGTTGGTCAACTTGACCCTCTTGGTCAACCTAGTTTGAAATACCCATAACTTGTAAATTATGATTAAAACATGTATTAATGATTTATTAAGGCTAAAATATGCCTTAACATTATTGGGTAACAATTCAAGATCATAAACAAGCACAAACATGCTTAAAAATCACTTAAGGCAAAATTATGCTCTAAGAAACCTTAAGGATTGTGTAACCTTGATTAGGGTCCAAGGTGGATTCCTAAGCCTTATAACTAAGTTATTAACATGATAAAACATTACCAAAGCAAGCCAAACTCTAGAAAGAGTTAAAACACAAAAAGGAGCTCTAAAACTCCTTAAGACACATTTTTATGAAAGTGTTCAAAAGTTGACTTTGGGTGCCTAATTAGCCTTGTATACACCTTAATCAAAATGTATGCTACTTATTATCACATTAGGAAGCCTAATTCAAAGAATTCACAAAAAATCCAAAATATGGCACCAAAATGTGAATAGTACCCAAATAGTGCCAAATTAAGTCTTAATTACCTAGCATGGTCAATGGTCAATGCAAGACCCCCAAAATACCCTAAGTGGGCGGCAATATAAGGGTGGATAACAGCCTGATTAAGCTAGTAAAATATCTCACAAAAGAGATGAGTCATCCTAAGACTATTCATAATATGAATTTTCTTTCCTAAAAAGACAAATCTTGCCTTTTCTCTCATTCCCTCCTATTCCAGCCGAGTACCTCATTCTCCAAACCTCCATTTCAGTCATTTTTGAGTTCTTGAGCAAGTGTAAGAGAAATCCAACTCCAAGAACATAAGGTAAGCTCTTAAGTCACATTATATACCAGTCTCTTCATCTTCCATTGCCTATTCAATGAACTAACAATCAACCCACTCCCACCTCTCAATCTAGCTGAGATCATCTTGCAAGAAGGCACACATTTTCAGCTGAAACTCTACCTTTGGAGCAAGGAAAGACAAAATCACATCTTAAGGTAAAAAGTGTTCTAAGCTTCCACCTTCCTTTATATTATTGTAATGGCATATTTCCATGAATCTTTCCACTCATTTTTCTTCCCTTATCATGATTGAACATCAGCTCCTTCAAATCCTTAAAGAGGTGGCGAATTCATCATAAAATCATCCTTTAAGGAGTTATTCAAGGGTAAGTTAAACTATACCTTCTCACTTGTTATAATCAGCTTCCTTGGCATGGTTTTTAAGGAGAAATATCTCTATTCATGTCCTCCAAAAATAGGCCGAGAATGACCATGGAAATGCCTTGAAACACCAAGGTAAAACTTGAATCGTTTAAGTTCATTTTCGAGCCTTAAAGTTCCTTATGTTGTCAAGCCTTTCAAAGACCTAATTTATCCTTTCTTTCCATGTAAAAAATCTGTACCAAAATGATCCTTTCAACCTTGGCTTTGATCTTGATCAAGGAGTGGAAATCAAGCCTTACAAGTTCATCTTTGGAGAGTAAGTAATTACTAAGCTTAATGACTTTATAATCAAGTCAATGCTTAAGTTTTGAGCTAAAAACTAACATAGGCTCCTTTATAAATTAGGGGCACAAAATATTGGAACTAATTGCCGATTTTGGGAAGCTTAATCAAGTAAGTTAAGGTTAAGTTATGTTTTAAAACTTTAAGTTAAATATTGTTGTGTAGTTAATTAAGATGTGGGTTAATTGGCTAAATGAGCTTATTTGATATATTAATTCACTAAAGTGTTATATGACACATTTGACTAAGTTACCTAGGTGTAACATGACTTATAATGTCATAAAAATGAACTAAAGGGCTAAAAATGTAAATAACAAAAGTTATGGGGTATTGGGTAAAAAACTGACAATGAAATTGTTCTTATGAACGTTTGTTTATGTAATTTTATTTTATAATTGAAGTTTGTAATAAGGACATGTATTTAGGCCAATTTATTATGTTTTTTAAAGCTTTATTTACATTTTAAGCTAAGCATTTATTTATTATAAGGTTTGGTGAGAAAATAAGTTACTAGCAGCTTAAATAGCAAGTTTTAATCTCCTAGAAATTTAAGGAATTAATACATACGAATTTATAACATTTAAGTTGGAATTTTATGACATAAATGAGTTTTAAAAGCAAATATAAGCTTAGATAATATTCTGCTATATAAGTGAGGGGTTAAGTGTGATTAAATAAAAATTAAGGGTTATAAAAGAATATAGCCGAAAGTTGGAGTGAAAAGGGAGTTTAAATGAAATTTGTAAGTTTTTACAAAGTTAAGGGCTAAATTGTAAATTCTAGGAAGTTTGGGGGTAAAACCATAAATACTGGAAAGTATTAGTCAAGGCAGTATATGGAGGTCAACCTTGACCATAGTGTCGGTGTTGACCAAATTGGATGTGTGGAATAACTTAATTATAACTTTAAAGTAAGTTTAGAAGTTAAATGTAAAAGTAATAAAACAATTGGGGTGAAAATGTAATTTTTGAACATTCTGGGGTGAAATTTTGATTAGAACCGACTAGGGTATGTTTGGGATTTTTTGGGAAATTTTGGAGATTATTTGGAGTTAAATTGATAAGGGTGTATAATATATAGTTTAATGATGACATGTAAAGATTATGTAATAAGTGGGGTCAATTTGTATTAAAGAAAAGTTTGAGAATTGAGAAAATTAATCTGGACATTATGGGTCCTATTCCAACATTTATAAAAAAAATGGTGGAACCTCAGGTTAATTGTAACACCCCTACTACGCACACAACTACACTTGGAATAGCAGCGGAAAATAAACAACTAAACGGTAACTAAACGATTGGTGCTACATGCCGTCAACCACCCACGTGGCTAACAAGGCTGAATACATACCAAGTGTACCGGTCTGATGATCAGACTCCCGAGCATAGAACTAACAACCATATATATTAAATATAATACCGAGCATTTACATAAATCCTTCACTGTATACTTCACTGTAAATCCGTCACCAAACAAGTATATAATACGCCACGGGTGCACAGGCGCAACCCGGGCAACATCCAAAAGTACTTAAAAAGTAAACTACTCTCCAGGACCTAGAGCCACTCTGCCTCTTCGATCCTCATCCTGCAATAAAAATATGGAGCCCCCGAGGGGGTCAGCACCTTTGCTGGTATGGCTAACGCGCAGCCATCGACTACCGGGATACGCGCAACCCATTGTCAGGATGACATGATATTTATTTTTTTAAACACACAACACATACATATATAACATAACAAGGGTATTGTACACATCATAACACACATCACAAACATACAAATCCTTTAGGAAGAGAACCAACACAGTTAGTCCCCATTGAGAGCTTCGAGAATGTTGCCACGCTCATACTTAGCTCGTTACATAACTCGTTACCGTCCGGTTAGATTGAACGGTTTAACTTAACACAAGGTGCCCCGGATATAGTGATCCAAGCACACCGAAACAAAACACATAGTATGCCCCTGTGGCCCGACGTGAGTCAGTAAAATAGCCTTGGTAAGCTAAAGGGAAGGTTTAGAAACCAAATTGGAAACTTAACCATAAACATACAGAGAGAATCGAAACCGGTTATGACATCGACTCCCATACTCACACGCGTGGCCGGAACACAGACGGACTCCTCACTTCCCCCGTTAGCCCATGTTAGTAGTTCAAACATTGAGCACAACAACAATTCACAATAACAGGTCAAGTCTTGTTAGACACTCATATGGGAAGAGAGAGTCATAATTAACAACATAATAACATTTAACAACTGTAAACTCTTTACATGGTTTAATCTTACAAAGTCATAAACACACAGAAAACAAAACACACACAAGCCGGTGTAAACCGTTAGGCAACAGACTGCAAGAAAACCATACCTTGGTCCTTGCCTTGTTTGATTTCCACCTTGAGAGAGTCCTAAACACATTAGTAATGTCGGTTAATTATTTATTTAACTCCAAACTTACTAAGTATTTAACCATGATTGTATGACATGTTTTAATGCCTATCTTACCCTAGGTTACTTCATTATACACCCTAGGGTTAAATACATAAGTCACATTTTTTCTGTTTTTTTTTTACAAGTTTTGGTCCGACCGACCCACCGTCCGACCACAACTGGGTCGGACCCTCCCAGTGGTCTTCGGGTCTGAAAAACTTTACCTTGACCGACCCATGTCCGACCCAACCTTCTGGGTCGGTCCATTACAGAACCTTTTTCTTCCTTATAATCATGCCCCGTCCGACCCACGTCCGACCAACCATTTGGGTCGGTCCATGTGCGAACATTTTCCTTCCTTGAAACTTGACCGACCGACCCATGTCCGACCACCCTTTTGGGTCGGACCATCACCGAACATTTTCCTAACATTTTACAGAGGCTCGACCGACCCAAAACTGGGTCGGCCCCTGGGTCGGTCGCCTCCTAAACTTACCCAAACTTTGCCAATTCTTCACCAACCTTCTCCTAAGGCCTCTCTTAATGCTTCCTAGCAACATTTGGTAACTTCATATCCACATACAACATCCATGAAATTCATTCTCTAACTCCTTAAGCCTTTACTATTTCCTTGTAAAAATTCCTTAACACTTATGTTATTTCATACTAGGTTTCCTAGTTGGTGTTTCATACCTAAGACAACTACTATCCCAAAATGCTTTCTCCTCAACTTAACATCATCTCCCAAGCATCATCTCTCACAACTAATCCTTATATCATTACTTCATATCCTTTCTCAAGTTCATACATTCTCCTTAGTTTACCAAAGTTTGCCTAAGTCTCAATCTAAGTCCAAAATGACTTTGGTATCAACTTAAATCTCAAGCTCATGCCTAAGTCCTTACTACACTCTAGAATGTTTCCTAGTTCATCATAATTCCTTTAAAACATCATGAACTTCTTATTCATCTCCTACACTTTCTAACTCACCAAACCTTATGTAAACACTTAGAACTTCTTACTTCTTACCTAAATTTTGACATGGGTTTCTCCTAGAACATTACTAAGCCAAAAACACTTTACCTTTCTCCTTAAACACACAAGAACATCTAAAATCACCAAGAACACTCTCATACACAATTTCACAAAATTTACACCACATTACAATATAGTGCACAATATAAATTGCATGGCACTTAGGCCCTTAAAATGCATGGCTCTTAGGCCCTAAAGTGCTTAAATCATAAACAACTGATTTCCACAATGTATATGCCTTTAACCTGCAAATACACTCAACACACATATGCCCTTTACTAGTCTATTGAGAAAACACTTTACTAAGTCATTCACCATTTGCTCTTTAGGTAGTTTTAACAAGCATTTATAAGCTCATTTCTCCTAAGGCATTAAACAACATTTAAGTTAGTAGATTTACCTCTTTTTCCCCAAAACACTTCCTTCTTGATTCCTTACAAAACCGTATGGTATTTTGGTTCCTTGTCAAGTTCTAGACAATATACAAACACCATAATGAGTATTTCAAGCTTTGAGCTTCATCTCATTGTAAACCCTAATTTGACATTGTTTCAAAAAACATTAATGTAGTTGTTTTACCTTGATCTTTGAAGGGAGTTTGAATATATAACAAGAGAGGACTCCACCTAGTCCATGAAGAGTTGAAATGAAGCTAGAACAAAGTCACACAATGAGCTATATCAATGTGTATTTTTCGGACATGACAAAAACAAGGAGGAAACTTGATTTTTGTTTGAGATTCCTTACCTAGAAGTAAAGAGAGTAATAATATGTAGAAATCCAAGCTCAAGCTCCTTCAATGGTGGAACACCTTGGCACCGAAATGGAGCTCTAGGAGTTTTGAGAAGATAGAAATGAAGAGCTTGATGAGAGGAAGAGATTGGTGGTATTTGTTTTTTGATTTGGACAAGTGAGCTAGATTTAGCAAGTGGTCAAAGCTTGTGTTTTTAATGGGGGTAGTGGTTTATCGTGAGAGAACAAAGAAGAAGGGAGAAGATGAGGGGAAACCGTGTGAGCAAGGAAGGGAAATGAGAGAATGAAGATAGAATTTGCTTTAAGAGATATTTATGTGTTAAAAGGTAAAAAGTAGTTTATTTACTTATCTTATCTTACTTAATACATTAATAAGAGAGTGTGGTGAGTCACAAAGCTTAAAACCGGCCCCCTAAGTATAATGAGGTAATATAGTCTTTTGTTTGTCAATTTAATTACTTAATACAACATATGTTACAAATTAGCTTATAAAAGTACTATTCACCTATACAAGCACATAGAAGTGAATTTTTGATTTCCCACTAATATAGCCACCCAAATGTGATACTATTAGTACACATATATATTTAAGAGTAATGATGGACATTTAGCCATTCAAAACTCATTTACAAGACAATTTTTCAAAAACGTGCTTTAAGACTTCTTAAAGCACATTTTGTGTTTCAACTTGTTTTCAAGCTTGGTTTCTTTGGAATTGGTTTAATATGTTCATTAGTATATAAATGAAGTCTTGGTAAGCTCATTAGGTCTTACTCAAGTTTATCCCAAGAGCTTAGAGCACAT
This sequence comes from Limonium bicolor, assembly GCA_023374045.1. Taxonomy (NCBI): domain Eukaryota; kingdom Viridiplantae; phylum Streptophyta; class Magnoliopsida; order Caryophyllales; family Plumbaginaceae; genus Limonium; species Limonium bicolor. The sequence goes on from CM041778.1 coordinate 350,739,039, forward strand.
TTTAGCTCTTATTGACTTTAAAGCACATTTGTGTTTCCTTTTTGTTTAAATTTGTTTAGTAAGGTTTCTAAGATCTCTTTTTCAGTCTTGTTACACCCTATTTAGGTGTTAAACAACATAATAGGTTTGGGGTATTTCATAATTATAATATAAGAGTGGAAATGTCATATTATATGATATAAGAATATAATTGTACATTATAATATTCTCTCATGTGGTAAGATTGTAATAAATAAAAATAAAAGGGGATGTTGCAAGTTTTATAACAGTTAGAAATGAAATTTAGACTATGGTGACAATGTTATAAATGTTATAACAAGTATAAGATATTATAATCATTAAGGAGGAAATGGAAATATTATAAGGAATACCATTTTTATAAACGAGTTTTATAATTCATATATATATATATATATGAATATATGGAGTGAGGTAAAATTATATAATATGATTGGGAAATCATATAAGACTAAGAATGGGGATATTATAAGTTGGAGAGATACAATTATAAAACATTAGATATAAGGGTCTAGTGTTAAATTGTGAAGTATTAAATAAAGGGTGAATTATTTAGATCAAATGTTATAATATAAATTTGTGCACTTGGATAAACTAACCAAGTCAACCAAGTTGACCAAGGAAGGTCAAGTTGACAACTCACAAATTAAATGAGAGTTTGAAGAGTAACAACATTATAAGGTCAATAATAATATATGGAATAAACTATATTGTTTTATACTTATGTATATAGATATATATACACATACTAGTATTTATATAATCAAGTATAATAATCTATGGATGAATTATATGGATTATAAGGATCTAATCCCAAGTAGTAAGATAATACTACGAGTTAAGTATGACGTAGATAACGAATGAAATAAAACTATCCCGAACACATTTGAAAACCCGAGCAATCTTAATTAACTAATTAAGGGGGTTAATTATTGGGATTTAGCGTCTATTCGGAAATACCGGATTAAGTTGAGATCTTAGGAATTAACACGTAGTGTTACATATCTATTCCAGATCCTAGAGCTACGAGTACCGGGCGAGTGTCAATCTTCACGCTAGCGTATATTTCGGTGCACAATATGTTAATTGTGTGTATGAATATCCTGAGGGTTCCTTGGGTTCAGACGTTATTCGTTTAAATTGCTTAAGAGTGATATGTGTGATATGCATGAGTTGTATGAATTACTTGCTCAATGTCAAGCATTTATAATTGTGCGCGAACATCTTTCGGACTTAAGTGATACCAATTATCACTCGATCTAGATACGAGCAAATTAGGAGAAGTCGTTACTTACTAAAGTACAACGAATGTTACATTCCTAATTAAACAAAGTAAATACTTAGGAACGAGACTCGGTAATACCGATCTCTAGAGCATTATTCTCAAACATGAATATGACCTAGACGACTTCTAGGGAATTGCATAAGACCTCTACGGCGGCTGTGTTAAAATGAATTCTCCATAACTTAAGAATAAATCTTAGGTAACTATTAAACTACTTAATCACATGAGAGAAATGGTATATGATGAGATGGAAAACCCAGTGTAATCTATGAACTAACTGGTTGCGTTTAGTGATCACTAGAGTAGGAAATCCGGATCGGATCCGCTCTTGTGTATTCCAACGAGCCGGATTTGATCATTGGTGAGAGTGTACTGCCGTTGGTACATGGCTACGGCCTTTTAATGAAGCCTTTATTAGGCAAGAGGAAGTCCCGAGATCCACGGATCTTTGGGCAGAGGACACTGCTGTTAGTGCACACAAGACGACTGTTCATTAAAATAAAATACGGGTTGTCCTAACATGACACCCAATTGATGATAAGAGTAGACACGGTAATGAATAACGGGCCTTGAAGGCCGAGTAACGAGTACCGTCCACTGGAAGCAACCTTCGCGTCTTATCGCATTTACTCGTTATCTTTCTTTATGCAAATGAATGCTTGTGAAATTTAGTGTTGTATTGAATGGATTAGTGGGTGTTTACTTACGCAATTTACGACTTTCATTATAAACTATAAACTGGAACATCATGTAATCAATCTCATGTCAAGATGACTAGATGACCTAAGTGACCTAAAGGGTCTAGGACTACACTTTAGCATATTCGGCATTTTCGTTGAGCCTATATGGCAACATAATACAGGGACATGATCGAGTTATGACGCCAGAATGCGGGACCTCGGGTAGAGGACTTTTGTTTTTGATATCGCACTTTTTAGACTTGGGTTGTATTACTATACTATGGTTGTAAACTTTGGATTCGGTTTAGACGCTCACTGGTTTGCTGTATTCAGATTACGAATTTAGTTATGTATATGTTGATAGTAGAATATCTCGATTCATCACAGCGGTTATCGGTTCAATTATTGTGGTAAGTGATTGCTTCTTTACTCACATGGGTGAGTAATGGCGTGAAGCACCCGAGTGAGAACAATTGTACTTTATTTTCCGCTATGTTGCGTTTTACTTATGCTACGAGTGTTAATAATACGAGATTAGAGGGGTGTTACAAAAGTGTGGTATCAGAGCGGAGTACCGCTCTGATGATGAGATATTACGATTAAGACAGTGAGCATAGGATTTGGGGAATAAGGGAAACATTTGTGAGGTATGAGACGTTTTCGTCTTGATGAATCTACATTTTAGTAACACTAAATGCGTGACAATACTAGCCTTAATGGCATTTCAATATCCACTGATTGTTATACGGTAATCTACCGAGTAATGATGTGACATACTGTATTACAGATGTCGAGTACGGGTAGAGGTCGCGGAGCGGGCCGAAGGGGTGGTGGTGGCCCCGCGATTCCAGGCATAGCCGAGACTGGGGTGTTCATAACTGTTAACCAGCTTTGTCGGTTAGTCAAATTGGATAACCGTAAACGGTTCATCTAGAAGCGATTAACGGGACCGGTTAACCGCCGGTTTCGGTGCGGTTTTATCAGTTTAACGGTTAACCAAAATCATGTACATTTATGTGTTTTTTCTTATAATTAGTTTACAATGTGCGTTTTTACCGGTTTTTGTATGATATTAAACCGGTTAACCACCGATTTTGATAAGATTTTATTGGTTTTGGTATAATTCTAACCATTAATTATATATTGTATATTTATTTTTGGTAAATCTAATCATTAACCATATTTTTATACTTATACTCAAAAAAATTAATAAATTAAATGCTTAAACGGTTTTTTCGGTTAACCGGATTCATCAAAATCATTAATGTAGCATAAATATGTTACTATCTCTACCTAGGCAGTGTACCTATCATTTTGCGGGTATAGTGAATGTTTTTTGATCGTTTTGTCCTTTGTTGCATCCGTGCTTAACGAGACTCCTTCCGAGGGTCAAAATTTTAGGTATAAACACCGAGACACGTACAAAAAGACAGAGGAGGATAAAATACAAAGACCCCAAAAGCTAAAAGACCATAACACGCTCAAGATAATCATGGTCATAGAGGGAAGCCCCCATCTTCGTCTGTATGATAGTGTTAATTGCAAATTTGATGTCACCAACAATTTGGAAGGGGTCTCTAGCTTGATTCACATAGCATGCTTGCACATTTCTATCCAGATGCAGTACACTACGTTAACAATGGTTATTTGTCTCACAAAATCAACTTGCCCCTTTTCCTCACAGTAACGAGAAATCCAACTAATAGAGTTGTGAATGCAACACCGGTTGGTGGGGATCCCTAGCTAGTCACCGATGGTTCACTATATCCTACGTGAAAACCTACAAAAATAAATTGATTGGCCGCTAGTCTCTTGAGCGTTCTCACAGAGCCAACTATGTTAACAAAGACAAATGCCCAAGATTAGAGCTTAACACACGTTTTAAACCAACCTTTACGAGTGAACCATAAAATGAATTTAGCTTTAGGGTAGACCCCCGGTTCTTTAATAGTTATTAGAACAGGGGGTTGAAGGAATCACTAAAAATTGCTCACCTGAGTACGATTGAAGTAGGAAAGAAGGAGAGAGATGGCATCAGGGGTAGAACCGCAAGAGTTGGTCCACCATTCTCTAAAAAGGTGACGGATTTCCTAGCCCAAGGGTCATCCCCTTCCAAAGTAGTGGACCAACTGTAGGAGTCAACCATGAAGACATTATGAATCCTGTTATACCAAAAAAATTTGACCTTAAGGTCAAAGGTAAAATGGTCAAAAGGCATAAGGTCGAGAATGTTTTCAAGTGTAAAAAGGGTATTTTTGGGAACTTGTTATTTTATTATGATGGTTTAATATCAAAGTAAATTTGAACTCATATTCATCATAAAGGTATTTTTTCTTAATTTTATGATGATTTTTGTTTTGAAAATTCTGGTTTTAATCCTATTGTAAGCTAACTTCCATCATAAATGCCCAAAACTTTCAAAAATAGAAATAAAGGTTTCCACTTACTATAATAGAATTTCTGCTTGCTTAACAAGTCTACTCATAGTCATAAACTTGGAAAAGTTTGTTTGGAGCCAAAACCCAAACTTTCAGATGGAAAATTCAAGCTTTTTTGAAATTTTATCTCTCCTCCAAGAAATACCCAAGACAAATCGAAATCATTTGAACTTTAACACAAGATAGAGGATCATATTTGAAAGAGCATCCTGTTGGATTTCATAATTTAATTTTCTATTTTTATTTACGAATTATAAAAGGCATCGGATTGCCAGATTTTTATAAAATCACTCATTTATCCAAATGGCATGATTCCAAACCTTAAAATTCATAAAATCTCCTAAATCTGTTGTTAAAATTTTATAGTGAGACCACGACCCCGTGGTTAAAGTAAGATTCTTTACCGAGATTTACTTTTATCTATTTCCTTGGGTTGTTGCCTACAAAAATTACACTCCTGAACGACCTAAAAACTCATTAGAAATCATAGGAAGCTATACCAACCTGCCTCCCATGAGATCTGAATTTCTAGATTCGAAACTCTACCAAAATCACACAAAAACACACCCTTTGCTTTTCATTTGAAGTTCCAATCACCAATCCACCAATAAACACCATCAAAGCGTGAAGAACAACTTATAAGGGGTGCCACCAGAAGCTTAAGATCATTGCTCAATTAGAAGCCAACCGATGAACTAATCAAAGAATCCTGACGAACGTGGGCGAACTCTCATACCACTCAAAACAAGTTAGTAACCTCAATTCTTAAAACCATGACTTCCACACATGCCCAAGGTTAATTCCATGAAAAGTTACGTGGTTAGTGATCGCGCTGATGAACTCTTACCTTTCCCAGTTTAATAGGTTAAACTTGGTAGCGACTCTTAATAGGTACCAATGAGCTAACTTAGCTTATATTGATTAATTTTTTATAGCATAGTCTTATACTTATGTTAAAAGTTGGACCTAGAACCTGAATAGATCCTAGACGCTTGACCATATAGGATAAGGTTAAAAAAGGGCTCACAGAATGGCGACTTTACTGGGGAATGTAGACAACAAATATTCTCACCCTTCTAGTGGAAAATAATAATGAGACCATAGAATAAAATTTGGTTTTCCCCTGCACTGAAGCAAGCAAAATTTCCTTTTTCAAAATTTTATTTTCGCTTCCTACCCTTGCGACAAGGAGCATGAGCTTCCTTGTCATTTTTTCTAATTCAGATATAATATCATTTTAGCCGGTTGAGGTTGATGAAGCTCTGGAACTCATCACCATCTAAATCAGCCAATAGTACCACACCATGAATTTGACCGAACTAGGGCCCACCCAATTTGTCTAGAATTTTCCTCGTGGGTTGAGCATATCCTTTCTCAACTCTTTAAAGACCAAATCACCTACTTGGATGTCTCACTCCTTGTCGTGCTTATAGAAAGCTCTAGCCATCCTCTTTTTGTATCCTTGAATGTGATATAAGGCCAGCAAGCATTTCTCATTCATAAGGGCTAAGCTGTCATACGATGTTGTATCCAATTGCTCTCTTCAACCTTTAACTCATTAATCACTCAGTGAGTTCAGATTTCTAGCTCTATTGGTAGCACACACTCTATTCCATTGATCAAGGAGTAAGGAATGGCTCTGGTTGCATTTTTTACGGTAGTTCGATAACCCCATTAAGCATAATGCAATTTGTCGGGCGAATCTCTATAGCTTTCAATCATTTTTGACAAGGCATTTTTGACGGCTTTATTGGTAGCTTCAACTGCTCCGTTGGTTTGAGGCCAGTAGGGAGAAGATCGGTGGTAACGGATATTGTATTTCTCCATGACACGGATGGTATCTTCGTCGAACTGAGGGCCATTGTTGGACACGAACTCTAACGCGATTCCATATCGACATATGATGTCTGGTTCAATGAACTGGGCAACTTGCTTTGATCCGATTTTTGCGAACGATCGGGCCTCTACCCATTTGTTGAAGTAGTCTATCGCCACAAGAATGTAGTGATGCCCATTTGAAGCCTTAGGGTGAATCTCTTCGATGATGTTGATTCCCCATATGGAAAAAGGCCAAGGAGCTGCCATTGTTGACAAGGGTATAGGGTAGATGTTGCAAATTGTCGTATTTTTGGCGTTTGGTAGATTTTTTTGACGAACATGTGGCAGTCGGCCTCCATTGTTGTCCAATAATATCCTAGCTTGAGGATTTTCAAGGATAAAGAGTGCCTCCGGTATGGGTGGCACATAGTCCCTCATGGACATCCCTAATGATTATGTCGGCCTCTTTTTTAGTCACACTCAGATGTTGATCCCCATTCGGCATCCTCTTGTAAATTCCGTTTCTACGGATCACATACTTATTTGACAGTCTTCTTAATGCTAAAGAGTCAGTAAAGATATTATGGCTCCAATTCACATGCTTGAAGGTCACTTTTCGAAAGCATATGACTAGTTGTGAGAGGTAATCATGATAGGAAATCAGTCGCTCTTCCCTAATTTTTCTGGGCTGGTTAACTTGCGAAATGACTAAGTTAGATTTACCAAAAGATCTCCAACTCCCCCGTTTGCAATAAAGCCATTTCAAGACCTAGAATGCAAGTTTCATATTTCGCCATATTGTTGGTGACTGAGTACTCGTTGAAAGAGCATTTAAATTAAAGGAATACCAAATTGGCTTTTGCCAAACTTCTCATTAAAGGCCTATTTCTGCCATCATTAAAGGTCCAAGAAATCATTCCTGGAGGCTTAGCTGGCTTTTAGCTCAATTTTAAGAAAGTTTCTATTGAAATAACGTTTTATCCATGTTTAACAGTCACCATATTAATTCTCTAGATGTAGTTTCAAAGCTCGTCTTTCATTTTGGGGAATGTTGTTAAACTTAGGAGAGATTGCTACCCTCGTGACATCGTCCACGACATTGTCCACGCATGTATACTTGACTTAGATGTGGTGTAATATGTTCTTGTTTGTGCTTTTGAGAAGTAGTTTAATGATAGAGAATATTTCGTGGGTTTTCAAAGCGTGACAAACTTGATGGAAATCACGATTGCTCACTCTCTTCAATCGGGAAGGTATATAAGAACATTGACGAAAACCAGACTCGATCATGAAACCAAAACGCAACCAATCAGCTCAGTGACGAAAACCAAGATATCCTAAACCCAAATGTGATTGCCACAAACAATTTTAAGACTCTTTGCTAAGAAACACGCTCTCCCATAGGTACAGCCAATTCCCGTTTTGTAGTAATCAACTCTGCTTATGAAGCAGACGGTGGAGTTGTGTCTGTTCCTGAACACAGCACAATTATGCGTAACATACAACTATACAGATTCGAACAATGAAAACAGGCAGATGCCGATAGCCAGCTTTTCTCTGTCTGTCTCTTTCTTTTAATCTAGCAACGGTAGTTGGAAGAAAATTGAAGATCATCAATGGTGCTATCTATTAAGTATACATATACAATGGAAGCGAAAAGTCTTCCTTTTCAACATTCTCAAATCTTCTTCACCTTTCAAAGTGAGACCTTCGACGATGGTCCAGTAAGGTCCAGCATACAAAGACGAGGACGACAATTATAGGTACAAACCACCAAAAAGCAGAGCCTACGAGCTATTGCATACAAATTACAAAACAGACAATACAAGCTATAGCAAGTAAGCCAAATGTTGGCCAGTACTGTTATTTCCTTATCAGATAAGCTAACATAACAACCACCTTTTTCCAGCAGTACAAACCGAGCCAGCCAGGATAATGAAGGATAAGCAACAAGGAACTACCAGTCAAAAAACCAAAGAGTATTAAAAGGATAGAAAAGTACCTACCGCATATGAAATATTCATTCCCGACAACTCACCTATAATATTCAAGGACTGATTTTCTAGGACTAAACCCCAGGAAAAGAATTGCAGCAAGAGAATGCAGATTGCAGAGCAGACTTTCCAAAAGCGTAGCCAACTTCAAAAGATGATTCACCACAAAAACAAAGCCAACTTCTTCATGAATATGATTCACCTACAGCATCATCTTTAAGAAGCACTTCTCAGTCTTCATAAGGGCAAACCTGCTGAAACATTTCTAACAAAATACAAAATGATATTTAATATCAAATCTAGAAGAGATTCAGGCATGTTCCGATAATTTTAAAGTTTGCCAGCTCTACTCTGTAGAAGCTGATGATTCAGAAAATCCTTATAGTCTGAAGTTTGACGATACTACTTAATATACTATAAGGCCACCAGACAAATGAAGCAATCAATCAGCCACGGAGATGCACTCAGGATAAAGGATACAGTTGCTTGTTAATATCTGTGTCTGTGATCCAAGAGGAAATACAAGACATGGACAATAGGTCTGGGTAAGAATGGCACCATGTGTTCCATCATTGGGGGAAGATATCTTCTCAATGGGGTAAGAAAAACTAATTAAATGCTGAACAGAAAACCATAACCTGTCACGCAACACAGCTAACATAACTTTACTCCACTAAATCACATAGAAGCAACATAATGTTGCATTTATCCAGTGGAACTAAATGTCATATGTCAATACTTCTACATGTATTCAGTATCATGAAATTATTATCCCACCTTCACTCCCTATGAACTATATATAATCTTTGGTTATAACAACTAATAATTCTCACACAAAAATCAGATTCTCATAATTTTGGAATAAAGATTCCACTGGACAATTCAACATAGCCAATGTCTCTCTTCGCATATCTTTTATTTAAATACTTCGTCTGTATCAAACGTATGACGTTTTTGAAATAAACCCATACCTAAAATTGGTACAAGTTCATCTCTTTAAGTGTCATATAACTTCTTTGGCCATCAAATAGAAAATGAGAACCCAAATAGTAGAATCATTTTTCTTCTTTATAATGCTGAATATTTATTAAATATTTTACAATTTTCTTGGTGTTTTTAAGTTCTATATATTAATCATTGTAATGGTATGCAAAAATTTTAATTCTTTGCAATTACAATATCAGTAAATGACATTTGATTTTATGGTAGTCTATTAGTGTGTGTGATTGTATTTGTGTCCTTGTTATCTCATATATGAGATGAGAAAAGAAGAGTAGAAGCAAGAATATATATTCTTGTACAATACAAAATGCTTCAAAAAAGATAGTTATACATTTGTTTATGACATAAGACATTTCAACTATAATCTTTATCTGATTCCTTAAATCAATGATAATTTCAATTTCTAATCCAATAACCAAACAACAGTAGAGAAAATTCACCGTTACTCTATTCCCAAGAAATAACTATTCCACTTCAAGCTTATTTATCCCATTCCAGCAGCTAAATGAACAACAGTTAGTGCCATAAATCACACGTTTTCTTTTCTTCGAAACAGGGTTTGGGAACGGCTAGTATGATGGACAAACATGTTTCAGATGAAAAAAAGAAATAACATGTATGAAAAGCAATAAGACCAGATCTACACAAATGGAGATTTGTCAGCAATAGTACACTTGAGGATACGGGAAGGATACAGGTGTAGTCAACTATCAGAAGCCTGACAACTTTGTACTGCAGAGTCATCATACATCCATGTCAAAGTCCTGACACATCAACCAATCAATACCATGCTGCATCATAACCGCAATAAACCAACATCTTTAGATTACCTGTCCATAACCATGGTAAGAGACCCGTTGAGGGGAAACTAACAATCCAAAGTCAGTTTACTCCGTTCCTTGCCTCACTTTTGCTCCCTCCTATGGTATTTGCTATCAGAGTATTCATCTTCAATCAGATCGGGAGATCTACATGGATCGTATCTGTCTTTGAATCCACTTCGACTTGTATGACTGGATCTATCACTTCTGTACCTTGTATGCGTATATTTGTCTGAGTCGTCTACATTCCGCTTATCCTTTCTTCTATAAGAGACACCACCAGCATAACTAGATGTGGGAGAAGGGGATCTATTTTTATGCTTGGTTGCGTAGTTACTTCTGTAACGCTTATATTGATCCCCTTCATCAGCTTTGTCTTTCCCCCTGTCACTCCTTCGATCATCAGACCTGCCATAACTCCCGTCAATGCTCGGACTTCTTGAATAAGAATGAGATTTATGCCTGGTCCTGCTTTCTTTTATCCAGTGTTTGGTTTTCTCTTCAGATTTATGATAGTTGCCGACCAATTGATCATTCTTCTGGTGATTAGCATTTCTGGGCTTCGGACTTCTAGAATGAGAATGCAAGTATGTCTTATAGTTTTGATTCTGATCTTGATTTGTTTCATGTTCTTTGGGTATGCTTCTATTAGAATAGACACTTTCAGAGTTTTCAAAGTCGAAAGAAGTATTAGAAGCATTTACAGCTCCAAAGCATCCAATCCCACCCGCTCTCTTGATTGCGTGCATATGTTCCTCTATTATATCCCTCATCACCTAGAAAAGAGGGCATACACAGAGTAAACATAACCAGAGTAGGCCAAATCAGATAAAATCATAAGTTTAATTATCAGCCAAAAAAAAATACTCATCATTGTAACTCTTTATATTATCAATTATCATCTTTACTCCTAATTCAAACCACATCAGTCAGAAACAACAAAACATAATAAAACGGAGTAAGCTTCTTACCTCTTTAGGAGCACGCTTCAACTTTTTCCCTCGATATGACATTCGACGGCGCTTGTAGTCCCTTTCTTCAGCCAGCAGCTCCTCTTTTGTCTTAAATTGATTGCCAGTTCCCTTCAACAATATTTATTGTTACATTGTCAAACTCAGTATGATTATAGCAATGGGTAAGTGCAAAGCTAATTGATTTATTAGCAAGTACCTGGGCATGAGTATGTTGCAAAGGAAGTCCTTCATGTTCAATGAGCGGTTTGTAGTTGGGACGTTTTTGCCTTTCTTCTTCAGCTAACTTTGACAAATATGCATGTTCGGCCATCCTTCAAAATGAATTATAAATTGATGTGATTAATCACTAATTGCTGTCTTACTTTATTGTGTTATTCTACATAGTCAAAATAACTAAAGAGATTAGGCTTTGGACTATGATAAATTATCACAACAGTAATGAAATAGCAGACATATTTCAATAAGCTTGAAAACCCGGTCAATATCAAGTGAGATAATGTCAGCATTAGATCTAGAAGAAATGAAGCTCAAGCAAAAAGATCAAATTCAAGGACAAGTGCGATACAGAAAGAGATGTAGGTAACGCAACTAGTAAGATCTGGATTCCCAATATACTATGTATACATGGTTTCAGATAAGATGCTAAAACAGAAGAAAGAGAGCATACCGGTGATAAGCAGGCAGGGGTCGAGAGTTCCTCAGTGCCTGAAGTTTGTCTTCTAAGAATGATCTCTCATACATTGCTGCTATAGCAGCTGCTATCTGGTACAGAAAAATATTCCCTAATATCCTTTGCTGACATCGATTAGAATCATCATCATCGTTGACAAGCTTTACAGATAACTGGTCAGCATCTAAAGTACCAGAAGCCAGCTCACTAGAGGAAGTCCCGTACACATCTCTACTGAGAGGATATACTAACAAATCTGAAGCAGTGCTCAAGAGCATGTACTTGAGCATGCCAATCGCAAAGCACTTGGCATTAGCCTCAGTGTATAAAATTGACAACTGAGACACCAACCATGTCAAAGTCTGGACCAAAACAGGACACTCAACATTCCATGTAATTGGGTTCAAGGGCCCGCCATTTTTATCGGTTAAATCTCCCTTCAACAATAGGTCATACGAGCGGTTAGCTTCTCTTACAATCGCTTTTACGCATACTCTAAGAAGTATAAAAATGTGATCCCTCATTGCTAAATCAATCACGACACCGAAACGTGGTGAATTTGCAATAATCCACTTGGGCAAATCACATTCCTTCGCTTTAGGTAGACAAGACAGAATCCTCAAAGCACCGTATGAGTATGCCCTGGGAAAATCATGCCATTTTTCAGTTTCAAATTTTAGGAACCACAAATCCGATGGAAGGAATTGCTTCAAACAACTCGTCTCATCCCACTAATCTGCTGATCCTGGATAGAAGCGAAATTCGCACACTCAGTCAATAAAATACCAGGGAGGGAAAATATCCTCTTAGAGCGATCTAGAGACAGTAAGCTGACAACGCCGGGGCAGTCCTGATAGAAGAAATTGGACCATAGATCCACATAATCTTCGAGCGAGAAGCAGACCTCAGCTTGAGGGTCATTCGGTGGCTGAACTAAGCATTCCCCTTGGGTCAACTCATGCTTAGGTTTAAGTGTTTTCGGGTAGTGAAGGAGGATCAAGGTGAGATGGCGCCTTCAAGAGGATAGGGACAACGAAGCGTATGCAGGAACAGCGATTCAGGAGGCATGATATGGTGAGGGTTGAAAGGGCACCGAGAAAAGCCATCTGGGGAATTAAAAGGAGATCTCTGAGGAGAGCCAGCTGGAAGTAGAGAACGGAGAGAGTGAAGGGTGGAGAGAGAGAGGTTGAGCAGGTTGTTGAGGTGAGAGAAGGAGGTGGAAGATCAGAATGGTGGGGTTGAGGGTTGTGGTTGTGGTTGTGTTGTGGTTGTGGTTGTGGTTGTGGTTGTGGTTGTGGTTGTTGTGGTTGTTGTGGTTGTGGTTGTGGTGTGGTTGTGGTTGTGGTGTGGTTGGGTTGTGGTTGTGGGTGTGCTTGTGCTTGTGGTTGGCCTAGAGGTTGGGGTGGGGGTGGGATTGGAAGGACTTAACGGGCTGTGGAGGGGGGAGGGCGAATCTGGAGTAAAAATTAGGGTTGGTGGTGGAGGTGGGGTTAAGACCGACGTACTGATTAGGAAATGGCGGCGGAAAATTCATCCGGGTAGGTGATCACTGCTGCTGTGGCAGCGGCTCTGTGAATTTTTCTGTCTCTCTCTGGCCAACAATGGAGGGTAAACAAAGCGCCAGTGAAAATTGGCACGAGTAAACTCCGGAAATTTTTCATTCACCGAATGGCCACAGACCACGTACTAGCCCACTGTCGAGTCCAGGCTGTTGGCTAATTTACAAAATGATAAGCCAAAGCAAGCATTTATAGCAGTTTATTGAACCTGTACACGAGTGAGAAAGTTCAAATTCAAGCACTAAAACTCCTTTGAGAAGAAGTGCAAAAACAGATGTTAAATCATTCCTAGTGCAGTTCATAAGATGCACCCTTACTAACTAATGTAACAGCACAAAACAGTGCAAATTATCAGTCCAAAACTGCTGTAGTCTCAAGTTGTAATATCATATCATAAACTCTCTTAGATTGTGCTCATTTAACAACAAAGGACAATGGAAAGATGAAGCTCTAAGTGGGTGTGTAACAGTTCAAAAGTGCAGAAAGGTAATGCCCATAATGAAGTACCTAAACAGAAGCAAAACAGGTCAAGTATGAGCTTAAGTTGCGGACTTAAAACTGCTGTAATAAGGCATAATTGAGCAGTAAAAACAGAAGCAATAAAGGCTTGTAATCCACACATTATTCTTGGCTCAGAAACAGAACTAAACCAAGCAAAATGAACCAAGCAAAATCAGATTCGAGCATGCTCTTATTAACTCATAAACAGAGACGCAAACTGAAGCATACAAGGCATTCACCATGGCAACAAAAACTGCTGAATCAAGCCTAGCAGCAGCAAAAATCAAGAAAGACGCTCAATCTCAGGTCGTAAACAGCACTTAATCATGGCTAGACAGCCGAGCAAAATCCACACGACACTTATGTTTACTTCAATTTAGTTTTGCCACGTACAACAGGTCCTTCCACTTCTTTAAAAAATTTATAATATACTCCCTCCATTAATTAATATCTATCGTTTTAGGATGTGATTCTTGTTCAAAAATACATGTCATTCTAGTCTTTTGACACACTTTTTTCCACTTTTAACCCTACCATTCAATACAAAAGTAATTATTATCTACATGGAAAAGTAAAAAGTAGGGGTACATGCATCATTTTTCTACTTTCCTTAATAAATGTGCAAGTTTCTAAAATGACGAATATTGTTGAACGAAGGGAGTACAAGATATGCACTAGAGATTTAAAAAAAAGCTAGTAGCTAGTCTTTTTGTGCAAGCAAAATGAAGAAAAAGAACCATCAAAGCAGCACACTAGTTTCAGTAGCACTACCATTTACCATAAAATCTAGTTTTTAATTTAAGCTAGACGGACGAGACAACCCACTATTCTATTACTACTATTGTACTACACTACATCATCATATCAAAGAGGTAGAAAAAAAAAAAGAAAAGTGGCCTTCACTTGCCTGTTCCCACTTGCTCAATTCATAAACCACAGAAATTTTGACAATCTTCAATTTTTCTGTTCTACTTCTACTGTACTACCTTACCCACAGGTTATATTAGGAAAATCTTCAATTTTTTTTTCTGTTTTGTTCCGCTTCTGTAGGATAGCCAACTAAAACAAAAAATTAAGTTATAACGATCTACCTGCAACTTTGTTTCTTGTTATTGTATATAGTATGAGTAGTTGCTTTAACATTTTTTTTGTCTTCTTACTGGAAGCATTTCTAGGTTTGTTTCCCAATTGAACTGGTATTTGACAATGAAAACATTAGGTACATGATTGAGACAGTAAGTTGTAGGAATATCTTTTGAGCTAGTAGTTGGAACATAGACCCTAATTTCTGTTTAGCAGTATCTAAAACTATTTTATAATGCAGTATATAAGTCCTTTGTCATTCCTAGGTTGGAAACATTAAGAGTCGAGAATTCGCCTGCATTAAACCTCGCTGGTTTCAAACAGTACATAGCAGCAGTGAGATAAAACAAGAAACATGTGACAGACACTTTGACCGCTATTAAACCTGCTGACCCCCTATATTACTCCTTGAGCTAATGCTGCAGCTCCTCTATATACCAGCGCTTATGCGAGTGAGTTTTGTACTCACGGTGATGGATCTTCTGCTCATCAACCTAAAATCCATTCAGTGGGAGCTTTAAACCAATGTTGTAGTAAATAGTAGTAGATTTGAAGAGACAACTGAAGGATGGGTGAGAGTGATTATCTGCTTTAGGCTGCTGTCTCATTAGTTGGAAAGATTCAGTTTCAGTGGTTTTACAATATCATTTGTATAGGGCCTCTACTCTATGTTCTTGTTTGGGTTTATAGAGGATTATTTGTTAGTCATGCATCAGTGCTCACACATTTGAAGGTTAGTGAACTGAGATGATAGGCATTGGCATTGATAGTTATAAGTAACTGTCTGAGTGACGCGTTAAACAAGACTTGAGGTTGTGTATTGTGAGAATATACGATACCATACCATATACTATGTTCTGTTATACTATCATATAGCCTATATGTATGTATAGATAGCAGACATACAAATGTACAGTATAGTTAGTCAGCGACAGTTGATAGACAAATATTTATATTCTCCATAGCTGTATATATTCAGTAATGCTTCACTCTCTGTACTCTCTGTACAATTACTGAAGTTGTAGGACTTCTTTCGATAATACAATACAGTTAGATCGTCTTCTACCTCTGTCTTTGTTCTCCATTCTTCTTTCTTGCTCAAGATTCACATGTAAAGAGATGTTTAGTGTGTGCCCAGTTTTCCTCAATTCCCAGTATCCTCTTTTCCTCAATTAAATCTCCGTACCAGATTAGTCAGCATCTGTTACAATTGGCTGATGAAGAAATCGGTTAATCTTACTGGTTTGGACAGTACGTAGCAGCAGTGAAATCGTAGACATGGAAACTGATGCAATTCGAGGAGCATCTACCTCCACAACTCAGCAAGAGTCTAGATATTAATCTTCAGGTATCCCCCATACTACCCCGTCACTCTTCTTAAGTACTAGCTGCTGACTCACGCACACACACCTCCCCGCAATATTCCCTGTAACAGAAGGCCCTTGCACCATAACAAACTTCTGACAACAACCTCCCCCGTAACAACCTATTACAGCTCACCCCTACGGCTATAGACTAGCCCAAACTTTTTATTATTATTTATCGGAGTCGTAACAGAAACAAGCACCAACAAATGTGTAACCAGAAGCAAATTCGTCCCAGATTATTACTATCTAAATTTCTCAACCAGCCAAGCTTAATCACTAGGAAACAAGCGTAGACAAGACATACTTCAACATAGTCACCAAAAATAGCCTATGTAACCAAAAGCAAATTGACAGACCTTTTGGCCAGATTTTAGAACTCACTTAGAAGCTTACCTAATCTAGTTTATTTGACGCTAACAGGGGCAGAGAAATTACTAGTGGTCGCGAATTCAGAGAGGCCGAGAAGAGGGGTCAAACTCCTTCGTCAACTACAATCTGGCTGTCGCGAACTGGACAGGAAATAGGTAGATTGAGTCAATGCGCTCGGAGGAGAACGGTGTGCGAGAGAGAAAGATTTAACAAGAGATGGAGTAGAATATTGCTGCAGACCAGTGTCCGAGAGGAGAAGACGGAAAGAAAGAACAGAAGAAGCTACAAGAAAAAGTCAGGGTTCGCAGTTCTTTAAACATTTTTGAAAACTTTTTGAGTTTTATTATAATATCATGCAAATGTTATTATTCTATTGGTGTAGCTTATGAATGAGTCCCTTCAAAATCTGAACTAAAATATACTCCCTCCGTTCCACCCACAGTGTCCATTTTATTATTTGAATGTGTCGTTTGACTTAATATTTAACATGTAAGATAAATATTGTTATAAATTATATTTTATAATGGATTCCTTATGTGAAAAACTATATATTGTTAAATTTAATTTTAAACTTAATTTATCTTATATGTTTAATATTGAAGTGGAAAAAAGCGTGCCAAAAAGCAAACAAGACACTTATGACGGGACGGAGGTAGTAGATGACAAATCATCATGTGTTAACCAACCCTAATCATATAAGTTGAACCATGATTTTGAAGCTTGTTGAAAGAAAGTCCGAGGACACATTATTGATGGGGTGCCCGCACGAGCATAGTGCAGTCGGATACTCAGAGTTGCAAAAAGCTTGCCAAAATGTATTGCTCCCGTGTTCGAATCCTGCTCAACGCACTTTGGTGGAATATTCCTGATTAACGCACATTGGTTCGGGGGGGTAACCCAATGGGTGGCAGTTGGTTTGATTCTTCAATGGGCAGCAGTGGGGTTCGTCCACAATGAGCAAGGCACCCTATGAGGTCGTTGTGCAATTTACCTCCACATAGTCTGGGCAAGGTCGTGGGGGCGCCCCGGGTGAGCGTATTCACCCCCACATTATTGATGGGGAGACTTCCATCGGGTTGGTCCATTAGGTAGATTCAAGATAAATCCAACATTTATGATAAAGCTCCCCCAGTTAACCTTATTTAATAAACAGAGACATCAAATTTTAAAGAGTGACAGTGTAAAAAATTTGAAAATTTGTATAATGTTCTTATAAAGTTTTGAAAAAGTACAAAATGGCATAATATTTTAACGCGAATCCGAGGTGAAGATGAATAAATATGGTATTTGTCATTTATTTTGTTCTGTTGTGCTTTATACTTTTGTAAAACTTTAAAATGTTGTAGATTAGATATAAGTCCAATAACAAAATTTTATATCATTGTTCATCATAATTCGAGCTCTTCAAAATAAGACCCAACATGAGTATATTTTGATACATTTTTACTTTTTATTTTTTTTTTGTATGTACATATGTTTGACCTGGCATTCGGGTCACTCGGTTCGGGTTCGGTTCGGTTGGGTTGGGTCAATTTGTAGATATTTACTATTGGTTTGGTTCGGATCGGATCGGGTTCAATGGTTTAAATTTGATTCGGGTATTTCAGTTCAGTTGGTTGAGTTTGGGTTGGGTGCTTTCGGTTCGGGTTTGCCTTTGAGTCATTCAGTTTTTTCAGGTTATAGGTCAAATTCGGGTGACTTATCCGGGTTTAATTGATAAATAAAAATTTTAAAGTACGAATTTTAAGCAACCTTCATAACTTGCATTGATTTCCATGCGGCTCCAAATTCTTTTAATGTAGTGTTACCGTTGATCAAGACTTCTATTGTGTATATGTTGGATAAAATCAAACTGGATGACAAACTTGTAAATGAATTTAAACTATTAATTGTATAGAC
The DNA here is from genome assembly GCA_023374045.1 of Limonium bicolor. NCBI lineage: Eukaryota > Viridiplantae > Streptophyta > Magnoliopsida > Caryophyllales > Plumbaginaceae > Limonium > Limonium bicolor. The sequence continues at coordinate 350,757,517 of CM041778.1, forward strand.
TAAGTACAAATCAAGCTTTTGTGAATTAGTGGTCAATATTCGGCAATCGACGTCCAGTTTACCCCGCCCACGCCCGACGTCGTGCCTCCCATCATCCCGCGCCCGTCACACCTTGAGCTCATCACCTGCACAAGCGTCGCGAATCTACACCGCCTCGCATAAGCGTCACACGCCCACGCCCATCCATCAACATTCAAACCATTCCTAAGTCCTAAATATAAAGAAACCTAAGTTATAAAATATACAGTAATATAAAATAGTAATGATACACATTACATGTCTTATACAACATTTTAGGTTAAGTTGTTAAGGTAGATGGAATAAGGTGGGGATTATCATCCTCCAAACCTTATTCATCCTCCAAAATGCTAGTCTATCTCACGATTCACAATAATCTACCATTTGGAATATTTATTTCCTCATTTATGCATAATTTTCTTTAGGCATATACACATTAATCTTGAATAGTATATGTTTCAACTAAAAGGTTTAGGTTTTATAATTAAACTTCATCAACATTTTAACCATTCCCAAGTCTCATGTCCTAAACATAAAAAAACCTAATATTTTATTAAAATCAAAAAGTAGTATAGTATTATAAAATAGTAATTTACATATTAAATTGTTAATATAAACATTTTAAAGCAAAACATCTATAGTTTGTAGCAAAACATCCATGTGTGGGAAGAGTAACAACACATTTTATGAATGTTTATTACAACAAGGCTTGAGATGCTTGAAGATGTTCAATATTATATATATATATATATCATTTGTGAGCAATGAACACTTATTGGATGTCTAAATCTCCATTATGTGTTTTTGGTTTCAAGATTATTTTTACAGTTGGAACAACTATAGTAGATTTAGATTTAGCAAAACATTCGGGTGGATTCGGTTCGGGTTGATTCGGTTCGGGTGAATTCGGTTCGGGGGGATTCGGTTATACCAAATTTTGGTTTGATTCGGTTTTGGTTTGGTCCGGTTCGGATTTTCGGGGTCACATTTCGGGTCACGCTATTCGGTTTAAGTTCGGGTTTGGATCGGGGTGGGATCGGTTCGGTTTTTCTGGTTCGGGTCACTTTGCCAGGTCTAGTTTTAAGATCATTATGAATCTTCAGTTTAAGAAAAGTGAATCAAAGGTTGTTAAAGCGTGAATCAAAGGTTGTTAAAAAGTGAATCAAGAGTTGCTTAAAAGTGAATATAGAGGGTTTTAAAAAGAGAATCTCATTGTAACAGCCCATCTCCAAATACAATGATTGTCGCCCTAAGTCCATCTCGTTCGTTAACAAAACAGCGGAAAAGTTCTACTAAATTGGTGTTACCACCGTTAGTCACCCACGTGACCAACTAGGCCTATTCTTTACAGTCACGGTATGACTAACCGGATAATTACTCGAGCATCTATACAATACAATCCATAAACAACAACTATACCGAGTTATCTCATATCCTAATACATCATACTAACACTCTCATCCGTTTACTAAACGAGTGTACATGCACACTCATGTAACAATGTAAAAGCAACCGAAGTACTATACCCGTTCCTACTCTGAGGACGGTCGTCTTCTGTTATTCACCTGCAAAATAAACAGTTGCCCCCGAGGGGGTCAGCACCTTTGCTGGTACGATTCTCTTATAGCCCCCAAGCTAACGGGGCTACGACGACTAATTGTCGATAGCATGAAGTTGATTAGATACACAACATAAGTAAGAAGTGCAATAAACAACAAGCCACATATGAACACACATAGTTCACACATATTGAACGACTTAAAAGCGTTCCCTTAATAAGTGAGTTAATCATTTAACCTCCTTAAGTATGATTTCTCTTAATCTTAGTCCATTCTTATCTTACCTCAATCTTAATCCTTATATCAAATCTTATCTCAATTAAGACAACCGTTCTTTAATTAGAACTGATTGTACCTTAGTTCGTTGTTTATTTTTGTCGGGTTGTTATTAACCCTAGCTAGTGAGTTATCATCTCCACTAGTTTAAATAAACAATATTTCTTAAATTATGAGGGGTGTAGGCTTGACCCTCCTGCGCCAACTGAATTTGCCTCCCACCTCGAGTTGTTCATCCGTGGTGGTCGAGTCTATTTGTCGACTCTAGCGACGAGTCACAAGACAAGTCAAACGAAGACGGATCTGATGTCGATGCCGACCTCCTTCCTAACATGCTGACCGGAGTTAGTGTAACACCCTACTATTATACATGTTACTGTCCATCTCCTTACACATCAGATACACGCAGCGGATACTTACTTACGTACAATGGGTGATACAATGCCGTTAGTCACCCCGTGACTAACAGGCTCTACTTCTACATCCAGCATCGGTCTGATGACCGGAATATCTGAGTACTACACACTTACAATACATACTCAAATACCAATCAATACTAGAACCTCCATTCAAACACAGACTCCAGTGCTATGAATATAATTTACAACCTTTACTAGGATATACAATAATACCTCCCGTACTCATTAGAGACTACTAGAGCTACGCTTCCATATCCTCACCATATTCGTAATACAGTACCTAAAACATTAACTACAATTTAGTATTTCCACAAGTACAAAACATACTTTCACAATAGTCACCGTTTACCTGATAACAAACGCGATACTACTTCATATGCCATACTCCTAGATGTGGGACATATCGATTACCACACAGAAAGCTACTTGACAATTCCATCCATTCGCCATCGGTCCATGTTACACATATTAAAGAAATGGTCGACTTATCGGCTACTCCCAGTGTATAACAAGTCATAATCTCAGACGTACGATGAGTTAGCCATTAGTAATCCCGATCCAGGTGTGGTACTACACTTGCGATTGACTGCTTCCATCACTGCCAGACATGACAATCTCCGGTATCTCTTTCTGATGACCATATTCAAGGGCATATACTGACCTACCATAAGTAGAATGTAACCCACCAGAAGGGGTCAGTTATTCGCTAGAGGCAATAAATAACATCCATACCCGCGTACTTAGTAAGAGTACGCGACCATTCTTGGTGTGAAAGACATTAACTGTTAATTCATGGATTAAATACTCAATACACCAACATATACAATTTGACGATACATCATTGTACCGACACCAAACAGATGCAATACGGGTAATCTCTTACATATTCGTTCGGGTACCTGCACACTAAAAAAATGTCCCCGAAGGGGTCAGCTTCCGAGCATGATAACCGCATACCCCGCGTACTAGTGAGGGTCGCCGACCACTGTCGAATACATGCGGTTGATTTCATTCAACATACATGCATACATGCTCTTATACACAATACAACAATACTTACAAGGCTACATACATACACTACATTACATACAAGGATACATAACCATCCAATACTTACTTACCTTCTTCCGAATACACATACCATTACATACACAATATACATTCTTGTTAGCTTCATTGGTCCACCCGGTTAATCGGGTGGAGATTACTCTTTTACTCGTTACTTCATACACATACATACTCATACTCATACTTACTTACGGATCCATACTTACTTACTCTTACTCTTACTCAAGTTAAGTCGTCGGGACCTCCGGCCCTGGGGACTACACCGTCCCACCTCCGGGATTTACTTGACTCACCAATCCGGGATGCTACCCATTTAAGGGATTTGGGCCGCGGACCAGTTTAAGAGTCAGGAATTGCAGCCAACCTCTTGTGACTCCGCATCCTCACGCGTGGCCGAAGCTATATCGGACTTGTACTCATTCCAATTTACTCACTTAAGTTAGGAGTTAGATAGTTAGGAATTAGCACAAGTCAACATCCAAGCCACAATAATACAATACACATATACACATACATACGAGGTACAATACATTACACAAGTACAATACGAGGTTCGAATACCATTCATCATCATTCATATATTTCATGAATTATACAAACTAGTGCTCAAGACAATAAATATCAAGCACAACATAAGTCAAGCACAGGTAAGTGCAATATAGTCCGATTCATGCATTTATCTTATTTAGGTGGTCAAATAAGCACACAAATCGGGGTAAACCAGATTAGGATACAGGGCATGAAGAAATCATACCTTTCACCGTTGTACTTGTATCCCAACGTTCCTCCGGTATTCACAATTCAAATCCTATGATATACATACAACCGAATAATTAATCTAACTATCATTAACTTAATTCGGTTACCCTTACGCTTCCTAACTCATACTTACTAGGTCTTCACATTCTTATACTTACATTTTATTTACTTACTTTTAATTACTTAACAATGGTTTACTTACACATATATGCACGTATGTATAGGTGGGTATACATATACATACATACATATACTAACCATAGTCTTATAGTTTTTTTTTTTTGTAAGTTTTGACCCGACCGAACTTGCGACCGACCTTGCAAGTTCGGTCCGAGTCAGTAGGTTACATCGGGTGAAAATTCCAGGGCCGACCGACCTTGCAAGTCGGTCCCAAGGTCGGTCCATTCCAGTAAGTTACTTAACGGAAAAATTTTAGCCCGACCGACCTTGCAAGTCCGGTCGCAAGGTCGGTCCATTCCAGTAGCTTACTCGACGAAAATTTTCTGGCCGACCGAACTTGCATGTCCGGTCGCAAGTCCGGTCGATTCCAGTAGGTTACAGACGGGAGAATTTTTCTGGTCCGACCGAACTTGCAAGTCCGGTCGCAAGTCCGGTCGATTCCAGAAGCTTTCCCGTCTTTGTAAATCTGGGCTCGACCGAACTTGCAAGTCCGGTCGCAAGTCCGGTCGGGCCCAGTATTTGCATTTTTACTTCTGTTTTCAGTCCCATACTTTACCCATTGTTTCTCCAATCTTCTCACATGTAATCTCACATGTTTAAACACTACCTAGGCCCTTCAAATTGCCTTAGTTCACCCACCAAATGCTTTACTAAATCCATCAATCCACTTACACAATTTTTCCTCACTTCATTTCAACACTTACAATAGTTTCTCCAAGTGGTTGTTGCTACAGATTTGGGTTCTTATTTCCTCCATGCCTAGTTCCCTCTCCTAATGCCATCTTACCATTCCAATTCATTTCCAAGCAACTATAATATCTATACCCAAGTCCAACACTCTTTTTACCAATTCTTACACACTAATTTTTCCTAACCTCTCCAATGCATTTTTATGCATCTTGCTACAGATTTTGTACTCAACTTCTAACCTCCATCACTTCCTCAACCAATGCTACTCCTAGTATCCAAAACATCCATTCACTTCCTAATTACATCCCATTAACAAATCATACCCAAATCTGTTACAAGCTACTAAACACTCCCATTATACTCTCCAAATACTTCCTCTTCTTAAACAACCTAAGTCCTCTCAATTCCTACCCAAAATTTGACATGGTTTCCCCTATATTTCTAACATTCTCCACACACTATCTCAGCTCACAAGTTCACATTCTCACAACCTGTTTACACAATACATTATTCTCACAATACAACACTACTACAACAACAATAAATCCTGCACACATACACATACTACCCATGGTTTTCCCAAGCTTTTAAACTTCATTTAAAATACTTCAAAACTGTTACATTATCAATTCTCAATACACTACCACATTGCTACTACTTATTACTCAATTCCATTACTCATTTCACTACTAAAACTGTTACAATACAATACACAAACTAACACAAGGTAAGAGCATTTACCTTGTCTTGCTAGTTTTTCTTTCCTTTCCTTTCCTCTTCTTCTTTTCTTCTCCTTTGTTCTCGGTTCCAATGGGTTCACACACACAAAATGCTACAGCCCATAACACATACACGATACCATTTAGCATTCATTTTACTCTAACCCTAGAATTTAATGTTTTAGGGTTTAGACAAGGGTATTACCTTTCAATGGATGAATGGAGTTCTTGACTAGCAAGAGAACAATATTCCTAGCCCAAGGAAGAGCCAAAATCGGCTGAAGCAACAAGGGAGAAAGCATTCAAAAACCGAAAATTCTTAAAATGCTAATGAGGGCTAGAAACGATGGATTTTCGAATTTCTTTCCTCAAGATGATAAGGAGGTGAAGGTGCTTCTAATGGTGGACTTGAATCTTCAAATGGTGAACACCCATAAAATCGAAAATGGAGCTTTTGGATTTTTGAAAGGATGAAAATGTTCTCCTTTGCAAGGGGTTGCAATGGTGTAATTTTTATTGGGTTTGGAGAAGATTTGAATGCTCAAAGAGAGGAGAGAAGTGAAGAGTTTTGGGGCTTCTCCTTTCTCCATGGCTGTCGCAGTGCAAGAGGAAGAAGAGAGAATAGAGAGAATAGAGGGGGAAGAAAACGTGAGGGAAGAGGGAAGTGAGGAGAGAGAGTCTAATTTTTTTTTTTTGCTTTTACTTATTAGTCTTGTCCTTTAGCAAATAAGAGACAATTAAAGAGAGGGGGGGCTCATAAAATCGGCCCACACCCACACACACACAGTTTTTAACTTTTTATTTGCAAAGTGGACACACCAACTTTGTTTATTTGCGTTCTCGCCCCACAACTTACCGGTTGTTACAGTTTTTACTAACCGGTACCCGTTTTCCGGAATTTTCTCGTTAATTAATTTTCTTGGTTCTAAAGCCCCACTAATATTTATTAGTGACTATTTAGTTGACCAAATTGTTACGAGTCTATTTGACCCGCTTAAAGACACGTTTTCCCGGTTACCTCGAAAAACGTGCTTTAAGGTTCGTTAGTGATTTTAATCCGTTTTAAGGATCCGTTTCCTTCGGGATTTGTTCCCATATATTATTTAGGTCTTATTAAACCTTTAGAATCCCTATAATACTCTAACCGAGGTCTCATACCTCCTATGGTTATTTAACGCTTATTTAGCGTTTTCCGCTTTTAAAGCATTTCTTCATTTCTTTTGGATTTATTTTTCCTTACAAATATTACTAGCATTATTAGGCTCTTAAATACGGATTAGAATAATCTTAATCACTATATTTAAGTTCGGGGTATTTCAATCTACCCCCCTTAAAACTTTGTCCTCAAAGTTGTTCGAGGTTATGGGGTTACAATACTTGCTCATTCATACCAGTCTATGCCAAGGTTATACACTCCTCCTCCTTACAATTCCCAAATCCATCCCTCAAGGTTCCTACATACCATACCATACCATACCATACCAATATACCATAGTTACTCCAATCCGCGCTACTACTAACTATCCGGTTCCTCATTACCAAATTTATACATACGTACAGTGCAAAGCTATCCCCAAAGCAATGCAATACACATTACAATCCCGCAGGCACTCAGGTCATCTCGACACAGGACTCCTCTATGTCCTGCTGCCCTTGGAATAATACCATATGCTACACTACTATCTTCTCCGTATAAGCTTCTAGCCAAATCCTTATTCTCAGTCTAAGGAAAATCCTTCCCACAGCTAATTAGAAATCTTTCTAAAGCATCCAACTCCAAGTTCCAATTTATTTTCATTACTTCTATCCTATGTGTGATTCTTGTGACCACTTGAGGGGAGCTTCGAGAATCATTCGACCCTGATGTGATCAGCATCAGTGTTGAACTATCTTTCCACCCCAATTTGTGTTCGGTTCCCCTTGATCTGATCAGGATCAAGTTCGACTTCCCACATCAGTTTCAAACAAGCAATTAATTCAATTATTTTCATGTTTTATCTTTTTACTCTTCCTAGTCATTCATACATCTCCAAAGGATGGATTCAATCCATCAATCATCCTCACACTACTTCCCAAATGCTTTACTCCACGGTTTAATCCTAATGCTCATTTCATCAACCTTCACTACTTCCATCCATTACTCACCATCATCTCCTATATTCTAACTAAGGAATACTACATTTATAAGATTTAGTTGTCTTCAATTGTTTCAAATATTTTACTTACGATTCCACTACTCATAAACTTCATTCATCTACTATCCTCATTCATTTCGTACTACTTCTTCAAAGGTTACAATACTTGTGGAGCTCCGTCCACTACTCATTACCTTTCTTTTACTAATACTCTTACATTGGTGTTACAAGATGGGTATACTCCTCATATGGTATTTGCATGTCTATGCCTAATACCATAATTACAGTGTGAATGTACTTATGTTTTTTTAAACATAGTATCAATCATCAATTTGGTTCTCATTTGTGCTATGCACATTATGGTTTATGTGTTTTATTCACAAAACTTACATTAAGCGTTTTTCGCTCTACCCCCCTTAAAAGGGATTACGCCCACGTAATCACCATATGTTAATATTAAACATTGGTTATTTAATTCGGGCAATCCGAAGCGTTTAGCTTCACTACAGTATGCTATGTACTATGCTCTGGTCAAAGGGTCTTAACCATACCAATGGTTTAGTCTTTGCACCAAGAGTTCCTATATGAGTTTATTTAACTCATATTTAATTCGATTCTAGCCTAATCGGCTTCAAGACATTAATAGCCATTGTATTATGCTCACTAGGTATATTGTCTCCTAGCTAGGGCCCACTAGCTTCTGCTGCGCGACCCTGATAACTTGGGTTATTCACCCTTCTTGTTATCCTTAATGTGCTATACATTACCTTCTCATCCGTCTATTATGGGAATAAGGTTTACTAAACAACTGCGGTATTCTTTTACCGTGTTTGAACTCAACGAGTTTAGGATTTATAACCAGCTCTCTGGTAATCTACTGTACATGCTATTCGTGCTTCTACGATTATTCGTTAGGTTCCTCCGACTTATTGTCGGGCGAGGTTAAGTCACTACTTAGTTGTAGTGCTTCCTCTGGTGTCCATAGTTTCTAAATTATACCAGTTCTTCTGGTTCAGTACAAGTGTCCTTTACTTGTATGACCTTGCATTGATATGCGTCGGTTCCTAGTGACTTTCTTAAGTCTCCCTTCACCTTTTATTCCATTGGAATTCACATCTGTGATTGTTAGTGTGTTTCACACTCTTCGTGCTTCTTTGGCCTTAGGCCGCACGGTTGTTGCTAAGCTTGCTTAATTGGCTTGCCATGTCTGTTGGTGAAAAGAAGGATTTACTACGGTTTACATTCTCCATATCCCTAGCCATCCCATTAGATCATTAGCTGCACAAGTGCAATACCAAAACACTCAGTCATACAGAGTGCAGAGGCGTAAACGCTTGACAGTAAGTCACTTATGTGATAGGAACGAATATTTTGTGTGTCATCTCATACTTATACTCCATGTTATTGCTTAACTATCCCTCATAGCGGTCGCCTGTTGCGCACCGTATTCTTACTCATTGTACAACATTGCTTTTACTGTTTCTGTTACTGTGGTAGTTCCTTTTTACTTAGTGACATTGTCCTTGGCACCATTTCCTTATGGTGTAAATACACTAGGAGTTCCCTGTGTTTGTGTGTATGACGGTTGTCGTAGCATACGGCAATCTTATCTTCCCAATGTGGAGATGTCTTATTCCACTTAGGTTTTATGTGTAGGTTAACTTACCTCACATTCTATCATCATTTGTGATACAATTTACCAAGTATCTTGGTTGACCAAGGATGAGATAACTCATCGGGTCGTAAGCTCTCTTGAGCGTTAGTCATTCATGGTGTTCAATGTGTGTTCACATTAATTGCTTTGATAATTATTGCCTTTCAGTGCTGAGCATTGGTTTAGGCTCTGGCTGTGTAGTTTTGCTTGTATGTATATTACCAGGACATCCCATGAAACTTCAAGGGTTTTCTGGTCCCGTTCTCCAATTGGAGGGTATTCTATCACTGACAAGTGAAGGTTCTTGTTGAGGGTTTGTCTCCACTCATAGGTCTAATGACAAGGTTTGCTATGTTGGTGTTTACATAATGGTTCACCACATGCTTGAGTACATATGGAGTATGCTTACTCCTTTAAGTCGTAATGGTTCGGAAATCTGATTTCCTTATTCCATCACCCCTTGGCAATATCTATTGCGTGGTTTATTGTTATAGTAGTGGAAGCCTTTTCTAAGGGTTCACATCATCACCGCATTTGTGATCTTCGGTTGACGAGGGGTACCTTCCCTTGGGTTTCTCGTAGTGTCCAAGTGTGGACTAGGCCAATGTTGGCATTATCATGATTCTCATGCCTCTGTGCTACCATTGCTACAGAAGGCATGGCGGTAATTAAGAACTCCGTCAACTGTATACTAGGCTGATGCTCTAGTGACAGTGACATTGGGTTGGCCATTACTCCAAGCCACTCAGAATGTTGGGTTTGAATTTATGGTCCAGTTGTTGATTTCTTGTCGTATGAGGCAATATTTCTTGCAAGTCTTGTTAGTGATGGTGCGGGTTTTGCAACCGTTTAAGGTTACACCACGCATCAGGTTTATGGCCTTAGAGCCATATTGCTGCCAGCTATGCTTTTGCAAGCTGCTTATACATGTTTCCACTCCATGTATACTGTCGTGGGTTGGAGGTATTATTGGGCTCCATGGTAAGTCGTGGCATCACGCTTCCGTTATAGGAGACCTTCTTAGGCAAATGGTGTTAATAAGTGTCTCTCAGTATCTTAGGGCATTTCCTGTTAAGTGAAATCCCTTCGGGTCCTAACCGAGTGTTCGTTCTAACTTTCGTGCTTTATCATGTCGCTGTTGTTCGACTGTTGCAATGCAGACACCCTTCAAGGATTGCTCCTGAGTGCTGTTGAAGCATGCCGTTACATCCGGCTAATGTTGATGACATGTTGTCCACTGTACCTTCTTGTGGTGTTGTACTTGAGTTTTCCCTTTTTGGTCATGACGTCTCCCGTCCTTGGGTAGACTGTTTATGCTTGTTCCTGGTGTTTAAGACTAGGTTTGGTATTCCCTTCAATGATGGAGTATACTTGTGGTACCTTGGGGTTGCTCTTGGGAATTCTGTCCCGTTTGTTGAGCATTGCGGTGTTCACGTTAGGCGATTGCCTTACTGTGTTTAGGCTGGGTATACCTTCCAGCTGTCATGTATTGTTTGGATTATTTGAGACATATCCAATGTCTATACTTACTAGTATGTGTCCTTGCACTTCCTAGTTCTTATTCCTCATCTTCAGATGGATTCTCTGAGTTCCTTGATACTTGCTCGTCTGAGGTGTCCAGCTGTTCTGATTGAACTCACTCATGGTCCGTAGAACGGAGTTGACTACTTCCCGTGTGTCGCACACTACATGTATACATACGTGGGGTACCATATTGATACGTTACCACTTACCCAACTATATGTCGGGCCCGCAAGCTCCTTCGGAGTGCGGTTGTCCCACATCCCGTAACGGGTACACTCGTAGTGTTCGCCACACGCCTAGGTGAAGTATTCTATTGTCAACTCCTCTTGTATCATTCTTTGATACTCACCGTAATGCGTTGGTCTGGTTTTAAAATCCAAGGTTTTAAAAGAAGTTTATGGTTTTGAAGAAATTTTTGGGTTTTAAATATGGTTCGGTGTTAAAAGAATCTCTCATGGCATAGCCATGCTTGAGGTCTTGACCAAGTCTAGCTTCTCGCTGACTGGTATGTACAGTAGTCGGCCGTTAGCCTTCCCAAGGTTTCCATACGCCTGGTTGTTAGGATGTGTGATCCTGTGGTTGTTTCGTTACAGTCACCGTACATTACTATGTACTTGTGACGTGTTAGTGTTCCTTTACATATCTCTGTCTTTACTGCACTTGCCTTGGCAAGTGCGTGGTATCGGTGGTTTTTGGATAATCCTATGCCAATCTCGGTATGGTTTCCATTTGTGTTTGTTAGTCTCGTTGACGCTTCCCTCGATCTTATTGATCTATAATTGGTATACTCGCTCCTTTAGGTAGCTTCTTGGTGGTCTAGACATGGCTGTCGTAGATCTGGGTACTCCTCCACTCCTTGGAGGTTCCCGTTCTATTTGGTTTAGTGTCGCTCCTTGGGGCCGTTCCCACACATTTGTGGGGGTTACTGAGCCTTCCTGGTTTAGGCACTACGCTTGTAGTCCTATTGGTCTATATCTCATGGTTGTTCTTGTAGTTGTTGAGCTATATTGGCCAGGTGTTGCAACCTTGATGGCATCGTAGTTTTGGAGTTAACCGCTTCTGACTATGTCCTTAGTCGGCTAGCATACCGTGGTGGTATTCTTCCAGTATTACTATCCCGTAGACTTGTGTCTCGGGTTCCGTTACAGCTCCCTTTTTCATTCCGTTGCACGGTTAGTGCTTCTGTTCTGCTGTTGATTGACTAGCTAAGTTTCGCGACTGCTAAGCAGGTCGCCCCATGCTGTTGCAAGTTATAGCCTCCTCGTGGTTGGAGTGCTCATTCTACCGCTATTACGTGCGGTGTTGTGGTTCAACCGGAACTATCTCCGGGACTTTCAGTTCTTGAATCTACCTGTCGGTTCTTGTTTACCGTGTGATTGCTTCACAATTGCCAGATCGGGTTTCCCCGAGTATGAGAAGACCTTCTTCTCTCTGGCCCTTTCCCAAGTTACACAGTGGGTTTGCGGCGGGCGGGACTGGTATTGTAGGTATCCGGTACTCACCGGGAGTCCTAACTAGCATCTCTCTAATGCTATCACTCAGCCCATAGCCCTAAGCTTCTAATTCCTAACTCGGTATTTCCTAAACTCGGTATTTCCAGTCATCAGAGCGATTACTTCGCTCTGATACCACTTTTTGTAACACCCCTACTATTTATAACATGCTTACTGTCCATCTCCTTACACATCAGATACACGCAGCGGATACTTACTTACTTACAATGGGTGATACAATGCGTTAGTCACCCACGTGACTAACAAGGCTACTACTTCTACATCCAGCATCGGTCTGATGGACCGGAATTCCGAGTACTACACACTTACAATACATACTCCAAATACCGTTACATATCCACCATATATATTTCATACACCAATACATACATGCTACATTCTTCCATTCGATACAATACTTCAAATACCATACAATATAATCCACATACCGAGTTTACTAAGATCCTTATACAAATATACTACCTCTTCAAAGTTCATACGTACTCACTACGAGGCTACTTACTACCCGTTCCTCACAAACTACTTACTCCTAATTACAAGGGTGTGCCTCCGGTCTCTTCCTCGACCATATTCTCTTCGGGTACCTGCACACTAAAAAATGTCCCCCGAAGGGGTCAGCTTTCGTCGAGCATGATAACCGCATACCCCGCGTACTAGTGAGGGTACGCCGACCACTTGGTCGAATACATGCGGTTCATTTTCATACAAGCATACATGCTCTTACACACAATACAATAATACTTACACAACATACATACATACAATTCATTACATGCAAGGATTACGATATAACCATTCAATACTCACTTACCTTCTTCCGAATACACATACTTACTACATACACAAAGTACAGTTCTTGTTAGCTTCATTGTTCCACCCGGGTTAATCGGGTGGAGATTACTCTTTTACTCGTTACTTTCATACATACGCATACATACTCATACATACTTACGGATCCATACTTACTTACTCTTACTCTTACTCAAGTTAAGTCGTCGGGACCTCCGGCCCTGGGGACTACACCGTCCCACCTCCGGGATTTACTTGACTCACTAATCCGGGATGCTACCCATTTAAGGGATTTGGGCCGCGGACCAGTTTAAGAGTCAGGAATTGCAGCCAACCTCTTGTGACTCCGCATCCTCACGCATGGCCGAAGCTATATCGGACTTGTACTCATTCCAATTTACTCACTTAAGTTAGGAGTTAGATAGTTAGGAATTAGCACAAGTCAACATCCAAGCCACAATAATACAATACACATATACACATACATACGAGGTACAATACATTACACAAGTGCAATACGAGGTTCGAATACCATTCATCATCATTCATATATTTCATGAATTATACAAACTAGTGCTCAAGACAATAAATATCAAGCACAACATAAGTCAAGCACGGGTAAGTGCAATATAGTCCGATTCATGCATTTATCTTATTTAGGTGGTCAAATAAGCACACAAATCGGGGTAACCAGATTAGGATACAGGGCATGAAGAAATCATACCCAAATCTGTTACAAGCTACTAAACACTCCCATTATACTCTCCAAATACTTCCTCTTCTTAAACAACCTAAGTCCTCTCAATTCCTACCCAAAATTTGACATGGTTTCCCCTATATTTCTAACATTCTCCACACACTATCTCAGCTCACAAGTTCACATTCTCACAACCTGTTTACACAATACATTATTCTCACAATACAACACTACTACAACAACAATAAAATCCTGCACACATACACATACTACCCATGGTTTTCCCAAGCTTTTGAACTTCATTTAAAATACTTCAAAACTGTTACATTATCAATTCTCAATACACTACCACATTGCTACTACTTATTACTCAATTCCATTACTCATTTCACTAGTAAAACTGTTACAATACAATACACAAACTAACACAAGGTAAGAGCATTTACCTTGTCTTGCTAGTTTTTCTATCCTTTCCTTTCCTTTCTCTTCTTCTTTTCTTCTCCTTTGTTCTCGGTTCCAATGGGTTCACACACACAAAATGCTACAGCCCATAACACATACACGATACCATTTAGCATTCATTTTACTCTAACCCTAGAATTTAATGTTTTAGAGTTTAGACAAGGGTATTACCTTTCAATGGATGAATGGAGTTCTTGACTAGCAAGAGAACAATATCCCTAGCCCAAGGAGAGCCAAAATCGGCTGAAGCAACAAGGGAGAAAGCATTCAAAAACCGAAAATTCTTAAAATGCGAATGAGGGCTAGAAACGATGGATTTTCGAATTTCTTTTTACCTCAAGATGATAAGGAGGTGAAGGTGCTTCTAATGGTGGACTTGAATCTTCAAATGGTGAACACCCATAAAATCGAAAATGGAGCTTTTGGATTTTTGAAAGGATGAAAATGTTCTCCTTTGCAAGGGGGTTGCAATGGTGTAATTTTTATTGGGTTTGGAGAAGATTTGAATGCTCAAAGAGAGGAGAGAAGTGAGAGTTTTGGGGCTTCTCCTTTCTCCATGGCTGTCGCAGTGCAAGAGGAAGAAGAGAGAATAGAGAGAATAGAGGGGGAAGAAAAAACGTGAGGGAAGAGGGGAGTGAGGAGAGAGAGTCTAATTTTTTTTTTGCTTTTTACTTATTAGTCTTGTCCTTTAGCAAATAAGAGACAATTAAAAGAGGGGGAGGCTCATAAAATCAGCCCACACCCACACACACACAGTTTTTAACTTTTTATTTGCAAAGTGGACACAGCAACTTTTTTTATTTGCGTTCTCGCCCCACAACTTACCGGTTGTTACAGTTTTTACTAACCGGTACCCGTTTTCCGGAATTTTCTCGTTTAATTAATTTTCTTGGTTCTAAAGCCCCACTAATATTTATTAGTGACTATTTAGTTGACCAAAATTGTTACAAGTCTATTTGACCCGCTTAAAGACACGTTTTCCCGGTTACCTCGAAAAACGTGCTTTAAGGTTCGTTAGTGATTTTAATCCGTTTTAAGGATCCGTTTTCTTCGGGATTTGTTCCCATATATTATTTAGGTCTTATTAAACCTTTAGATTCCCTATAATACTCTAACCGAGGTCTCATACCTCCTATGGTTATTTAACGCTTATTTAGCGTTTTCCGCTTTTAAAGCATTTCTTCATTTCTTTTGGATTTATTTTTCCTTACAAATATTACGTAAGCATTATTAGGCTCTTAAATACGGATTAGAATAATCTTAATCACTATATTTAAGTTCGGGGTATTTCAGGCGTTACAGTAGGTACATAATTGCTACTCCCATACTTACCTCGTTATCCAGTTATTTCGGTTTAACTTAGTGTACTTAAACTCAAACTTACTCACTCACTTCCAACACTTGTGTATACTTCTTAGGACCTTTAACGGTCACCAAACAACTCTCTAAACATCATCTAAAACCAATATCAATCAATCCCCCATGTTCTAGACACTTTAAAACACTTTCTGGGCATTTTTGGGGGTGGTCCGGGACTTGGTCCGGACCCTACGTCTCGGACCAACACTAAACATGACTTTCGGCCACTTTTTCTACCTGGTCCTGGACTTGGTCCTGGACTTAAGTCCTGGACCAATTCCTGCATTCATTCTCGGGCCTTTTTTTGATGCGGTCCGGGACTTGGTACATATCCTAGGTCCCGGACCCTGCTAAAAACTGCTACTTAGGTGATTTTTCAACCCTAAATCAACCCTTAATCCACCTCTAATCATTCCATAATCTTTCCACATGTTTTATACATGTTTAAACACACTTAAACACTACTTAAAACTCCTTAAATCCTTGGTCCAATCCATACTCAACTTCTTGCTCATTTTCTACAAATTTCCATTCTCATTTTTACAACTTGCACACTTGTGCATTTCTACACTTTCCTTTGCACTTTGCATCTTGTCCTAACTTCATTTTACCATACCAATTCATTCCTAGACATATGCACTACCTATACCCAAGTCAAATCTCCATCTTCAAGATTACAAACACTAACTCTTTCTCTTGTTTTTCCAATGCATTTCACATGCTATTTGCTACAGATTTTACACCCTTTCATTCTCATACTACCACTACCATCCATGGTTACTAAACATCTCTACTCAACCAAATACACACCTTGGCTCTCCCATTCACCAAGTCATCCAAAAATGCTTATTTTCTACTAAAATTTGCCATAACTCCCTAACCTATAAATCTTACATCCTCAACTTCATCAATTCTCACCAATTTTCATTCCTAATCTAGCCACACCCACAAGGGGTCCTACCAGCACTCAAAGCAATATCAATTTACCAAAACTTCCACAAACAACAATACCAATATACATACTCAAATTACTTGACTCTAAGGCCTCCAATCCAAACATTAATTCACAAATACTCTCAAACTTCCACCAACTACATTCCTAGTACAATATTTTGGGTTCATTCATTACTTTACCCATTCCCATTATTCTAATGCATTAAAATTGGCATTAAGAAGGATTTCTAACATTAAGCTCATAATTCCTTCTTTAGTTCTTCTTTTGCCCTCTTCCTTCTCCTCTTTTCTTTTCCGGTCAAGTTGGGCAATGGAGTTGCCAAACTCCATTCCAACACCCACATTACACCAAAAAGAATACAATTATACTTCTAACCCTTAGAGTTTACTAATTCCATAAAAGGCTTAGAACACATAAGTTAGGGTTTACCTTTTTGGAACTTTTAAGAGGGGTTTTAAACCCTTGATTCAAGAAGGTGATCCCACCACCATTGGAAGGTTGGAATAATGCTCAAAAGAGAGAGAAAAATAGAGCATTACAATGGGGGTAAAAATCGGCTACTCTAAGTAATGAAGGAAGCATGAGTTTTTCATGGGAATTTTTACCTTAATGGAGAGAGGAGACTCCAAGCTTCGATTTGGTACCATTTTCTCTTCAAATGGGAAAAACCCATGGAGATGAAGTTCATCCTTTAGGAATTTTAAAAAGAGGGGATGATAGCCCTTGGTGAGGGGAGTTCAAATATGTGATTATTTTTTAGTTTGGAGCATGAATGGAGCTTGGGCATGAGGAGAAAGTGAGGAGAACACCATGGGAGCTGCTTGGAGGAGCTCAAAAACGTGGAGGAGGAGGAGAATCAGAAGAAGAGGAAAGAGAGGGCTGCTCACGGTGGGAAAAGAAGGAATGGGAGGAGAGAGAGTGCAAAAGGTGTTTTAATTACTTTTCTACTTTTTGCTTTTTGACTACTTTTACTTATTTGTCTCTTAGCTAGTTAGTGTGTGTGAGAGGGCTGATTATCAGCTATAAACCGGCCCCCACATAATATACAAGCTGGAGCGTTTTTCGTCTTTTACAGAAAACGCTCATTATTTTACCCGGTTTTAGCACTATTCACTAACCGGGCCCGTTTTTCAGATTTTTCTTGTCTCTTTAATTTCATTGGTTATTAAGCTTCCATTAATGCTTAATTATAGTTATTTAATGAACTATAATTTTTATGGGTTTGTTTGACCACTCAAAGTCACGTTTTCGGGTTTTCTTGAAAAACGTGCACTAAAGCTTTATTAGCGTTTTAGCTCATTATTTGGATCCATTTTCTTCGGGAATCATCCCGTATACTAATTAGGCATGAATAAGCCTCAGGAATCCATATAATACTATAACAGAGGTCTCGGACCTCCTATGGTTATTTAACGCTTATTTTAGCGTTTTCCGCTTTTTAAGCGTTTTCTCATTTCTTTTGGATTTATTTTCCTTACCGAAATTACTTAGCACTATTAGGCCCTTAAATACCATATTAGAATAATTAAATCACCATATTAAGTTCGGGGCATTTCATTGTTGGGGCCTTAGAATTGGGCCTTATTTTTGGTTGATTTTGAAGTAGGATTTGTCTTATGGATTTTAATTGATTGTGAATTTTATTCTTATGATTATGGATTGTTTGGAAAGATTTTTTTATAATAGGGGAGATACTCCCCACAAAACAGGTACTACGACCCTCGGGTACTACGACCTTAATGTGGGTAACATCCGTGAATAAAACTAAGGCTTTTCTAAAACAGCCCATAGAAAGATGCCGGCCCGACTAAGCTAATGAGGCCAGAATAAATAGGTAACTTAGAAGGTTGTCTAGAGTTTTGATTCGGTCCGGTTTGAACTAACCATGAGTTGGGCTTGAAGCGAAGTGATTTAAATTTGGGCCAAACTTTATACCAGCCCAACAAACCCAACACTGACACTTTGCATCAGCATGACAGTAAAGCCAAAACAAATTGAATAAATGAATAAACAAAAGGAGAACTGGTCAGAAATTCATTAAAAGACTAAACAAACTTAACAAAATTGAGAGTACGTGCTAGAAAAGTAAGGGTCGTGATCTAATCGTTTTTATCATTCCTTTACAAATTAAGGACCAAATAAATACAAAACCATTTTTATTCTAGTCCTAAGCCGTAAATACAGTCGAAAACAAAATCGACAAACAATAAGCCAAGATTAAACGCCTTGTCGAGTTTCTACTTAGTGCAAATGAGTGAGCTCAGGTTAACTAACGTAAGTATTTCCGAAGCAATATAGCAGACATGGAGCATGATCGACAATACAGAGGACATCCACGAAGCAATAAGCATCATCAAAATCACCGAAGGGTGTAAGCACAAAACAACAAATGAGACTGCAACCGTATTAACCCTAAACACGAGTATATCCTGCCTTAGCTACTCGTCAAGCTCAGCGGAAAAGAAATCGATTAGGATAAATCCATGAAGACAAGAAAGAGATGTCTCTACTAATCTATGAGTTGTGAGGCAAACCAATATATACGCTTAAGAAGAAATATAGCCAAAACATCTGGAGGTCAAGCGAGAATGAGCCCGACCGCCTCTGGGAATCTGAAACCCAGCTGGGTGTGCAAAATTACTGAAGGTGAGACGAATGAGGAGCAGAGCATGTGTGTCTACAGTTCTCCCGTTGGGTTGCAAGATTGTTCTTCGGAGATAACGAAGAGGGAGTAGGGGAGATTGCTCCTTGTTTGATGGGGAGATTGCAAATTACCATTCGAGAAGAAAACGAAGGGTGTGGGAGTTGTATGCTCCCGGTTCTTCAGTTGGATTGCAATATTATTGGTGGTGAAGAGAATGAAAGGTGGTGCGGAGCTTGGGAACTCCTTTTTCGCTAGCGAAGTTGCATAATCTTTGTGGGTAAAGAGAAAAACACTGTCGGTGGAGAGGAAGGAGGAGACACAGAGCGTTTGATTCCTTTCGCCGCCAGTCTGGGTTGCAACATCGAGAGTGAAGAGATTGAAAATGTGCAAGCAGTGTATTCCTCGTTCTATCGATGAAGAAAATGAAGATGGTGTTGTGTATGGAAGTTACTATGGAAGAATCAAGAAGGTGTAAGTATGGGATGTTCACGTCGGCTGTTGTTTTTTTTTTGTTTTCAGTGATTTTGAAGTTAACCAGGAAGACCGATAGAACAAGATGGGGGAATGGAGGATATGTCTTTGTTTTTTGTGCTCCCGATGATAGACGGCTGCCTTCTATAGGGTTGGTTTGTTGTTTTTATAAGCAGAGGGTGGGGTTAGGGTTTGATGGTGAGTAGATCAATGGCTAGAAATGAGCCAGAATGTGGGCTCTACTTTGTTCAAAACGAGGAGGGAAAAAAACATTTGGTTGCAACTATGTATGCTCAGAATATGATTGGACCATACAGTTTATTCATTCCTACACTAGCAGAACTTGGTACATAAATGTGCAAAATAATACTAGGTGAAATACCCCAAATCTAATTAAAATTATTAAACCATTATTTAATGGAAATAATCCTATTATAAATCATTTCACGTACGCATGCAAACCCATGCTTAGAACGTTACGTAAAAACAGTCGTTTCTCCATAAACGCTAAAACGCCTTAGAAGCATATGGTCAAACATGACCTTGTATGACCCTCTAATATTCAAACCAAATGATCATACAACTATTATATGAATATATAAACATATTCCCTAAGCTATATTCAGTCAAAAACGCAAAACGCGCGGGAGTGCTCACGCACGTCCCTTAAAGCACGAAAAGTCCGGAGGAGTGCCGAGGTGGCACGAACTCCTATAAAATTAATTCCTAGAGTTCCTAACATCAATATTAACCATTCTAAAGAGAACCCATGAAGTGGTTTCTCAAAATTCAACAAAACCACAGGAGGATTTCTTAGCGCTCCTTTTGCCCGGGAGTGTCCCGATGGCCCGTAAATTATGACATGGGTTAATGTAACCCCATATGACTCAATGTAACATCTTAATATATGTTTATTTACTATAATAAGCGTTTACAAACACTTGGAACTCATAAAACAATTTGGTTCCCAAAGATTTCCTTAGAGCACAAAAACACACCTTCGGGTGTCACGAAAACGCGTTTTTACACAATTGCCTTGTAGTTTTTGACATGCCACTAATTGGTAATCTTAAATAGGGTTAAATTACCTTCTAAATCAGTTGGAGAGACTAGTCAACAAGGCTCTATATAGGGGCCGAAGTTATGCCCAAAAACTAGTATAAAATTTGCATTTTAAGTTTATAAAAGGCATAGAACATGGTGACTCACCTTCCCATGTGTTATATTACTTAATTTAAAAGTATGTAGGTCTCATTTTAACACCAAGCTGTCGAAATTATGCATTGGAATAAGGCCATGTGAGCTAGGAAGAAAACAAAATGCAAAAAGGTAAAAAGTAGATCTAGATTCCACCTTTTGATTTCTTTTCTCCATGTGACCTTCCTTTGCTCTTCCTTGGCTCTTCAATGTCGATTGAGACACCTCATTTGACCCCTTGAATTCGTTCATCTACAAGAGGAGAAGAAGGCAAGCACAAAACATAGAAAAATCAAAAGAATATACCTTACCTAACTTACCTTGTCTTCTGCTCCCATTATTTTCTCCATCTTGCCTTGTCACCCCACATGTCCGAAATTATGCAGATAACATGGGCATTTATTGAGCCAATAACCCATGGAATAAACTAAAGAAAAGAATAGTCATTTGACATTAAAAATTGACAAAACAAAAATCAATTCCAAATTGCATTCTCTTACCTTATACGTGAGTTTAGTCTCATTTCCCTCCTTGCACTCTTCATCAACGAATTGTTAAGGCTCCCTCCTCTCTCTTCTTGCTTCATCTTCTCCTTTGAAGCTCTTAAGTCCATTAATGGAGTTTTAACTTCTATCTTCATCTTTAAGGTAATTTCCTAGCATCTCTTGTCAAGCCTTGAAGCAAACTCTTCCTAGCACATCAATAAGCATTCGGCATCATTAGTTCTCCAAGGAGGTTGTCCAAACCAACATTAATCCAAGGAGCATTTCAAGGTTATCTTAAGGTAGTTTTAATGCTTGAAAATCCTTAAAGCACATTTTTATGTATAACCAAGTTCTACTTCTTCTAGGGTTCTTTCTTCTTCCATTTGGTCATGAGGAACCTTTTTTCTTCATCTAAACACTTAGGAGTGCCGAATTTATAAGGAGAAAAAGTCTAAGGTAAATTCTTGTAAAAACTACTTACAAATCTACTTAAGATCTTTATTGAAGATCTAACTCCTAAACACCTTCACCACTTGCATATAACCGAAGTGGAGCATCAATATTACCTTGGAGAAAGCTTGGAGATCCAAAGAAGAGTTCAAGCACTAAACCACCTTTGTTAAGAAGTAAGTTTACTAAGTAAATCTTTATGTTATAAGATTTGTTAAGCTTCTAAAAATTATACAAAAATTATGTACATCTCCTAGGTTAATTAAAACCGAAACTATATGGTTTTATATGCCAAAAATATAATCTATAACATATATAGAAAATATTTACCTTAAGACACATTTTTGTGTCACAAAATTTATTTAAGTTACAAATAAATTAAGGCCGAAATGTCAAGGGCAAAAATGCTTATTTTTAAGCTAAGAATCAATCTAAGACATTACAATAATTTTTACATAAGTTATATGACTCATATGAATTTATGTATAGTTATTTTGACATATAAATCCACTTTTATACTATATGGTCCTTAATAAATTAGGGCCGAATGCTCTAAGTGTTAAATATTTTAAGGAGATACTTATGTATATAAACTTATACTATAAAGTTTGGTGAGTTAAAATATTTTATTAGAGCTTAAATGGTTAATTAATTAAGTTATGTGGCCTAAATATAATTTCTACAAAGTTTAGTGTGTTTATTACAAAAACCGAGAGTTAAGGGTGTTCTTGGAATATATATGATATAATATAAGGTTAGGAATTAAGTTTATGAATTTTAGATAATTTAAACAAGTGTTAAAGTAACACTTTATAAAGTTTTGGGCTATTATGTAATTTATAAAAATTGTTATGAAAGTTTGGAACTTATTAGTGGGCAAATTCATAATTAAGAGAATTATTAGGTTCACTCTCGAAATTTTGAGGAATTAAATATTTAGACTATAGTTTATAAGTTATTAAGAAACTATTATAAAGTTTTGGATGAAAATGTAATTAAGGAAGAATAAATGACAAAGCCGAATTACCTTGGGGTTAGTTTGGTAATTTAAGAATTTATATATATATTCGGCATTTATGGAGAATTAAAATTAAAACTATAGTTTACATGACATTATGTAAAGGTTATAAGATTTTGTGGTTAGATTGTAATTATAAGAAATAAATTATTAAGGCCGAGAATTTAAGGGGCTAAGTTGTAATTTTTGAAAGTTATAATTTTAAAAGCTAAATACCAAAATATTAGTGTGACCTTGTAATTTAGCTAAATAAGAAGTTAAAACTCTATGCTATGATAAGATTAGAATTTAAATATAAAGTTTATGAATTAATGTGGTTGTTTTGTAAATACCGAAATATAAGGGTAAGAAATTAGATTAAAATAAATATAGGTCCTACATGGATATTTGGAGGAATTAGAAAGAAAGAATCTTGATTAAAGGAGTTATGAGGTTTAAACTATGACTTATATAGTTATAAGGAATTTAAAGATAACCAATGATTATTACTTTTGGGTTAAAGGAGGAATAATGAAAACTATAAGAACTTTATGTCCATATATGACATATAAATATAGTTAAGGAATTATAAGTTGTTATGTCAGCTAGACAAAAAATAAATAAATAAATAACAAATATAGTACATGAATAAATAAATACATATATGTACATTAAAGGATTTATAAATAAATCAAAAGAAATAACAAATAAGTTATACATAAAATCATGAGGTAATTAAAAGAAATAACCTCACATGAAATAACAAATACGAGATTTGTTAAAAGATTCAATAGGATCATTATATAAGGGTAACATTTAACCCTCTCAGTTAATCCTATTCTAGGACTTTGTTTGACCAGACGTTGACCGGGAATTAAACAAGTACAGTCTATGGTGAACGGTATGGGATTCTTGCAACCTGTTTTCTACCGGATTACACCGGCTTGTGTGCTATCTGTTGTTTGAAATAACGACCAAGATAATTAATGTAAATGTTGTTTACTCTTGTGCACTGCTGTATTATTTTATGTGCGTGAATGATGCTGACTACAACGTGTATGTCCCACGCATACAAACACTACTATACCAGTGGATTAAATACCTGCGCTTCAGTATACCGAGGACTTGTACTCAAGTCTCTCACTAACTTCACTTTATAACAAACGTCATTATCCTAAACGTGATAATTGACAATACACATTGTGTTCTTGTTTAACGTCTTTATATGACACTTAACAACTCTATACTACGAGAACGAGGAGCCCAGTTGTATCTGGCCATGCATGCTACAGGATTTGTACCTGTCTCAGGTCGTCTCCTATTCAGTTATACGTCGCGACGGAACATTTCAGTGGAGAGGAAGACTCTATTCCTCTCGGGTTTCTAATGCCCATCAGTTCAGTGGAGAGGAAGACTTCATTCCTCTCGTGGGTTCTATTTCCCATCAGCTCTCAGTATAGGGTTTAACTACGTTATCTCCTGGGGACTAACTGCCCAACCTTTCTCTATAACGGGGTCACTATACCTCCACTATATTGATATACTTTTATACATCTGTCAGTCCCACTGTGTGGACCCGACAGCTATCAAATGATTCAGCTCAGCTAACTTGACCTTCTGAAGTCTTGTTCTATGTGACATTATTGTCCTTGTATGGATACTTGTTATTATCAGACTATGCTTGTTTACAGCTTTATAAAAATGAACTGCATGTGTCGACAAAGTAGTTGGTGTGGCCCGGTAGACGATGGGCTGCACGTTTTCCATACCAGCATTGTTTGCTGAGCCCCTTTGGGGGCACCCCCATTTTTCAGGTACCTGAAGTTGAGAAGATTACCACACCGAGTGTAGGTGGGGTAGATTCAAGCTATGGGAGTCTTCTTATAGTTACTTGTTTTACTTAAGTATTTTACATTAGAGTTTGATTCCTAGTATCTCGGATTGTATTCGTATTCAGACCGTGACTTTTGGAGATTGTATTTGGATTTAGCCTTGTTGGTCACAAGGGTGGCCAACGGCATAGTAATACCGCCCGGTTGTTGTATTTATTTCCGCTGCAGTTGTATTTTATTTGGGAGTGATCGCCGTTCAGGTTATTGGATTTCGGGTTGGGGTGTTACAAAAAAGTGGTATCAGAGCGTAGTTACGCTCTGGATACAAGGATACACCGAGATTAGGATTTCTAAAAGCTTAGGTTATGGGTTGAGTGATAGTATTGAAATGAGTTTAAGTTAGTTTTACTTAGACTACTATCCAAGACCGAGATTGCGACCACAGTATCTAATATACCTCAACATCCTGCAGATGTCAGGAAGAGGAGGACGCCGTGGACAGGCCGATGAGGAGCCAAACATCAGGCTGGCAGACATGCAGACGTGTATATCTGAGTGGTTAAACTGGTGTAAAAATAAAAGAAAAGAAATTAAAACTCAAAATAAACGTTGGGCTGCAAACAAATCCCGGTCGTGGTAGTATAGTAAAAATGTAAGCGACCGGATATCGAACCGTGGGACTAATGTACATATTATAGTACCTAAGCGTGTCACAAAAAGGGAGGATTAATTGACTTGTTTTTATAAATAAAAGGAAAGATAAAATAAACTAAGTTAACAGATAAACTAAACGGGACTCCGGTTCAGATTAATATTATCTGCTCTTTCATGCTAGGGTTACTGGTTTAATTATAATAGTTTGACAAGATCCTGTTTTTATTCTTAAGGACTAAATCATAGCCTCATAAGACTCATTCCAGTTGTGCAAGGTCCGATGAAACTCAAGCACCCACTGGTGGACGGCAGAGGAGTATGAGGATTTTATTCTGTATCTGAAAATACTAACTTATTAAATCATAATAAGCTTTCTCCAGATTTACGGCTTAATTAACTTATCTATTTATCACCTGGTCTGATCAAAATAGACTTAGTAAAGCAATTTAATAAACTCATGACATTTATTAAAAAGATGCGAGAAAACCTTTAAGCGTAACAAACTTCATTAAAATTAAAACCAGTAAAACATATTGCATAATTAATACAGATACATAATAATTATTCCCAGAGTTTACGTACTCTAGCCTAACATATTAAATAGTTTGATCATCTATTTAAATACGTGAGACTAGAGATGAGACTAGTGAAATGAAAAGAAAACAAATGGAGAAGCGGGAGATTAGAAATGGAATGAACGAGTGAGTGAAGGTGTAGTGGTTCGAAGATGGATTGATGGGGTGAATTGGAACTCTGGAAGGAACCACGGAAGGAGCCTCCGAAAGGACACTGGAGAAGGTAAATGGAGCGTGGTATTTATAGAGGAAAGGAAAAGGCAGCAGATAAGGAACACCGCGTGAGGATTTGATTGAGGCGGCAGAAAGAGCTGGATAGGATTTGCAGCTTGATTGCTCACTGATTGCTCATTTATTGCAGGGGACAGAACAAACGCGTGAATGATTTCTGGTAGGCGCCAACTGCTAAAGGATATGGCGGAATCAAGTTGCAGAGAGTCGGCGAAGAAGATAACCCGTCGCGTTTATTTTCAGATCTGGACACGCGTCCGCTTAATTCAATGTGGTTTCGTAGGCGGTTGCATGGGTTGCATGTAGTCACGTCCGCATGTTTAACAGGCGGTTGCAAGGGCGGTCTCCACCATCATGTCCGCCTTGCTTCAGGCGGTTGCATGGGCGGACACATGCAAGTTTCACGTAAGTCACGTCCGCATGTGCACGTCCGCCTAAATTGAGGCGGTTGCCTCTTAGTGTTGTCCGCCTAACCCTAGGCGGTTGCAGGGGCGGACACACCTCTGTTGCGTGCTCCACGCGTGACCTTGTTTAATCCCTATAAATATATGCGTATATTTGGTATGTTTCCTACATTTTAACACATATAATACATCAGTTAATATAACAACAAAATTAGGAAAAAACCCTAGATAAGTGAGAAACATTACTAAAATGCTACAAATTATAAGGTGATTAAACCCTAATAAGTCTATATGTTTTGCACTTATCAAACTTCCTCACACTTGACTTTTGCTTGTCCTCAAGCAAATAAGGAATATAATTATCTCTAAGCCATAATAATAAAACAAGATTAAATAAGTGTAGAAGGGAATTTAGACAAAGTGACAATTGAAAGAATAATTCTACTCTTAGAAGTAGGTTTTTATAAACAGTGAAGAAGAACAATTTTACTAAAAGCATAGAAAAACTAGACTGCAGAAAACAAGTTAGATTAACCTGAGATTTTCAACCAATTTCAATTCTCTAACCCGGGATGACAAGGGTGTGAAGTAATGCCTTATTCCGCAATACCTTTCAACACCACGTACTCATGTTTTAAATATAAATTGCAATTTATTATTTACATCTTTTTTTTTGAATGTGCAAATTGATATACAAAGCACATATTATTTATATATATATATTTTTTTGAATTGCATTATTTTTCTGTACCCCAGACTTTTCTCTCTATCCTTGTAGCGGTGTTGGGTCTTCTATCCCAGGTCACGAGACCTTAGGTAGATAGGTGTTGAAGCACCCCAAAGAACTCAATAACCGGATAGACGAGGCCTATTTTTGGTAAGAAAAATTCATAAACAGCGAGCACCTTGTCTTTATCCTTTTCTTTCCTTAACTTTCCACATATTTCCATAATCCCAAGCTAAACCAAATTGATTTTTACAATTAGCAGATCTATCATATTTTGAGTAAAAATAGAGTATTTTTGAAGGAAAATAATTTTATACAAACTCCTTAAAATAAAACTATCTTTCAGTTGTCACTTGACATAATTTCAAACACTTCTACAGTTATTTTATCTCATTTTTTCATCATTTTTTTAGGCAGTTTAGAGTAGCAAAAAGTGAGTGTGGCATTATCGAACTACTGTCATATTTTCAGGGAAAGGTCTCTCCTTCCTCACACTTAAGAGGAGCAATGTCCTCATTGTTCAGAATCAAAATCAAGAAAATGACCTTTCAAATTATGACAGGCTCATAAAGGATTAAACTCATATAGGTTGAACAACAATATAAATAAGGAAGAATTGAAACTCCCCTTGTATTGTAGATTGAGGAAGGTATCCTTCCTCACACTTAAAGCTTTGGTAGGGGTGAGACGTTCCTCACACTTAAGTTCACGCAAGTGTTCAACCGCAGATATCGAAATTCCTAGAGCAACTGAGGTTGCTTCCATAGGCGAGTTCAGCTATATGTTCGAATATAGAATTTATTCTGAAAAGAAAATCATATATAGCCAGCAGAACTCAAGTGGCACCAAAAGAAAATAATAATATGAATAACATAAATAATAATGCATAAAAATAAAGCACTGCATAAAATATAAAAACATAAAGTAAACCCAACTGTTACCTTCCTGTATGTAACAAAAGTTTGACAAGGTTAAAACAATATTAGTCTACAAAATGTTAGTAAACAACAGAGTAATATAAAATAAAAATAAAGATAACAAGAATAAAAATGGCAATCTGAAGAGGAGGGGAGCTCGCGCCTGCTACTTGTTCTTCTCTTTGTCGGGTTGAAATGGAGAAATTGAGTTTGGGGAAGAACAAATAATGGAACCGAAAACGCAGCGCATAAGCACTCTCTTTTTTTTTCTGAGTCAAGGGACCGCGTCTAATGAGGCGGACACGGGGGTGGTAGCTTCAGTGACGTCCGCGTCTGTTTAGGCGGTAACCAGGGCGGACAGGTCGCTGTTCCGTTTTTTTTTATTTTAATTAATGAAACAATAACAAATGAACAAATTAAACATTAGTAGACAAAAATTAATAATTAGTAGTTAGATTACATAAAATTATAAGTTAGTAATTAGATGACATAAATTATAAGTTAGAAGTTAAAATGACAAAAAAATAAATGTTAGGGACAATGGAAATTAAATGTTAGGGACAATGGAAATAAATGACAGAAAATTAAATGACAGAAATTATAAGTTAGTAGTTAGTATACTGGAAATTTGAAGGACAATGGAATTTAAATGACAATAATATAAGAGTTAGTAATTAGATGTCACAAGTTAGATGTCCGTAGTCAGATGTCCAAAGTCAGGCGTCCAATTAATATTAACAGATTATTAGATAATTAATATTAACAAAATATAGTAGAAATTAATATTAACAATAAACAAAATATTATAGACATAATATTAACAGAAATAAGAGAAAAAATATTTAATTAAACAGGTGAATAATCCGGGCTTAGGAACTAGAATAAATCTAGTCCCCGGCAACGGCGCCATTTGCAGACGTGTATATCTGAGTGGTTAAACTGGTGTAAAATAAAAGAAAAGAAATTAAAACTCAAAATAAACGTCGGGCTGCAACAAATTCCGGTCGTGGTAGTATAGTAAAAATGTAAGCGACCGGATATCGAACCGTGGGACTAATGTACATATTATAGTACCTAAGCGTGTCACAAAAGAGGGGATTAATTGACTTGTTTTTATAAATAAAAGGAAAGATTAAATAAACTAAGTTACAGATAAACTAAACGGGACTCCGGTTCAGATTAATATTATCTGCTCTTTCATGCTAGGGTTACTGGTTTAATTATAATAGTTTGACAAGATCCTGTTTTATTCTTAAGGCTAAATCATAGCCTCATAAGAACTCGTTCCAGTTGTGCAAGGTCCGATGAAAACTCAAGCACCCACTGGTGGACGGCAGAGGAGTATAGGATTTTATTCTTGTATCTGAAAATACTAACTTATTAAATCATAATAAGCTTTCTCCAGATTTACGGCTTAATTAACCTATCTATTTATCACCTGGTGTGATCAAAATAGACTTAGTAAAGCAATTTAATAAACTCATGACATTTATTAAAAAGATGCGAGAAAACCTTTAAGCGTAACAAACTTCATTAAAATTAAAACCAGTAAAACGTATTGCATAATTAATACAGATACATAATAATTATTCCCAGAGTTTACGTACTCTAGCCTAACATATTAAATAGTTTGATCATCTATTTAAATACGTGAGACTAGAGATGAGACTAGTGAAATGAAAAGAAAACAAATGGAGAAGCGGGAGATTAGAAATGGAATGAACGAGTGAGTGAAGGTGTAGTGGTTCGAAGATGGATTGATGGGGTGAATTGGAACTCCGGAAGGAACCACGGAAGGAGCCTCCGAAAGGACACTGGAGAAGGTAAATGGAGCGTGGTATTTATAGAGGAAAGGAAAAGGCAGCAGATAAGGAACACCGCGCGAGGATTTGATTGAGGCGGCAGAAAGAGCTAGATAGGATTTGCAGCTTGATTGCTCACTGATTGCTCATTTATTGCAGGGGACAGAACAAACGCGTGAGTGATTTCTGGTAGGCGCCGACTGCTAAAGGATATGGCAGAATCAAGTTGCAGAGAGTCGGCGAAGAAGATAACCCGTTGCGTTTATTTTCAGATCTGGACACGTGTCCGCTTAATTTAATGTGGTTTCGTAGGCGGTTGCATGGGTTGCATGTAATCACGTCCGCATGTTTAACAAGCGGTTGCAAGGGCGGTCTCCACCATCATGTCCGCCTTGCTTCAGGCGGTTGCATGGGCGGACACATGCAAGTTTCACGTAAGTCACGTCCGCATGTGCACGTCCGCCTAAATTGAGGCGGTTGCCTCTTAGTGTTGTCCGCCTAACCCTAGGCGGTTGCAGGGGCGGACACACCTCTGTTGCGTGCTCCACGCGTGACCTTGTTTAATCCCTTATAAATATATGCGTATATTTGGTATTCTTCCTACATTTTAACACATATAATACATCAGTTAATATAACAACAAAATTATAGGAAAAAACCCTAGATAAGTGAAACATTACTAAAATGCTACAAATTATAAGGTGATTAAACCCTAATAAGTCTATATGTTTTGCACTTATCAAGACATTGCTACTTTAATCGCTCAGGCATTTGCACAGGCGGGGGTTGGACAGCAGCAGCAGCTACCTCCACCACCACCACCCAGGGAGAGAGATTGGGTGAAGAGTTTGGCTGATCTGAGGCCAACTGCATTCAAGGGGCAGACTGACCCTGCTCACTTGGAGACATACATCATGGAGATGGAGACAGCGTTCGAGACGCTTGCAGTCCCAGCTAGGGAAAAGGTAAGGCTTGCTGCCTTTTATCTGAAGGATGCAGCGAGAGATTGGTGGAACATGGTGAAAGCCGACCACCTGGATGACCCAGCATTTACTTGGGGACACTACACTGCACTACTTAGGGGCAAATACTACCCGGCCCACACCAGGATGGTGAAGACGAGAGAGTTTGATGCCCTGGAGCAGACGGGAAAGATGTCAGTGGATGAGTACTATGCGAAGTTCACTTCGCTACTCTCACTACTACTACCGGTATAGGATACTCGGACCAAGTGTTGGTCGACCGATTCTACGGGGGACTGAGCCCTCGACTCCAGTTTGGGATGGGACCAATCATCCCTACCAGTTTACAGGAATGTTATCATGCTGCCTCCGTGGTGGAGATTACATGTAAGAGAAGGGATGCTTTGAGCTCCCAAAAGAGGAAGGACGGACCTGGTGGCGAAGATGCTAAGCAGGGAACTCCAACAAAAGGAACAAACCTTATCAGAAAGGCCAGGGGTCCTACCAAGGGAAGGGGAACCAAACTACTGGGAACCCCCAGTCAGGAACCCACGGAGCGGCAACATCACAGAAAACCTACCCACCTAAGGGTAGGCACTCTAACCAAGCAGTCAAATTTGAAACTTGTGTGATTACTTCAGTACCGTTAGAATGTGTAATTGACCTTGATTGTATTAGGTTCTGGATCTGGCTCAAACACGGGCCAGAAGTATGTCCGCCGTTTCAACTGTAGACAGTGTGGAAAAGATCACCCCGGCGTGGACTGCCAAGGGGAGAAAGTTCAGTGTCGCCACTGTCAAATACTTGGACATCGGGCCTTCGAGTGTATCCGAAACCCGGAGAGCAAGAACTACCGCCCGGGAGCAAAGGCAAACACCGGCCCTAAGAATGGAGCTAGCGATACTCGCCCTCCGCCAACAAACCAGGCTCAGGGGTATAAGGGCAAAGGCCCAGCATCGGGACCCGCCCTGCATGTCATGGACCGCTCAGATGAGGCTGGTCCTTCTACCAACCCAGGTATTTCTAAACCATGTGAACCTATTATTGAGCAATGGATGATGTGAATGAGTGCTTGCATGCCTTGATTGCCTAATTGAGTAGGGAAGAATTAGTAAGACTCACTAGTAAAATTTAAACCACGTAGGAAGCTATAAGATATGCTTTCCTATCCCCTCACCACCGCCCTCCCTGGAAGAAAACATTATCAAAATACAAGAACCAGGGAACGAACAATGTAAGGTTATCCAACCAGGTTTGATATTACTCAAAGGATACCTAACACCGGAGACACAAATTACAATCATCAGAAAATGTCTAGAATTGGGAGCAGGACCAGGAGGGTTCTACACTCCAGAATTTCCAGGAGGATCAAAGATGAAGCTGAAAATGATGTGCTTAGGAAAGGATTGGAATCCTTACACAAAAACCTACCAAGATACAAGAAATGGAGATGGAGCACAAGTACCAAAAATCCCAGAAGAATTTTTACCAATTGTGGAACAAGCAGTTAATACAGCTCAACAGCTAGAAGAAGATCCAGTTCCCAATCTAAGGGCTGATCTATGTATCATCAACTTCTATGAAGAAGGAGGCCGTTTAGGACTACACCAGGACAATGATGAAACAAAAGGGTCCCTTGAACAGGGGATACCAGTATTATCTTTGTCAATTGGAGATGACGCAGAGTTCCTTTATGGCGAGCAGAAGCGTGTGGACCTTGCAAAGAAAATCATATTGAGTTCAGGAGATGTTTTAGTAATGGGTGGAAAGTCAAGGTTGCTATACCATGGAATTAAGAGGATCAAACTAAACACAGCACCTTCGACAGTGATAAACACCACTCACATGAAACCAGGAAGATTAAGTTTGACTTTTAGAAAGTACTAGTATTGTAATTGTTTGGACATCTGAAAGGAGATCATCTCATCAATGAAGCATTATTGTTATGAAAGTGAATGTCTTTAGACCCCATCATATATCAAAGTACTTACTCAGATTCTGTTATTAGGTTGTACTAAGGAGACGGAAGGTGCCTTAAGTATTCTTACTGAGGAGGAGGCCAGCAAGGGTGGCGCGATCCTCACTGGTACCTTTCCTGTTAATGGAGTGGATGCACTAGTACTGTTTGACTCCGGAGCCTCACATACTTTCGTTTCGCCTTCGCTTGCGGGGAAGTTGGGGCTAGACGCTGTAGAGTTACCTGATTTTAAGGTGGCACTCCCGTCTAAGGAGAAGATCAGTTGCACTCGTCTTTATAGAGGAGCCACTATCAGTATTAAGGAGGAGGATTTTCCCATTGACCTTATTGAGTTCAGAGGTCTAGGATTCGACGTTATAGTCGGGATGGACTGGTTGGGGCGGCACAGAGGCCGCATTCTTTGTGCAGAGCGCAGACTGTTACTTAAGAGTCCATCAGGAGTGACAGTATCATACCGCCAGAGCCCTAGAGCACCATCAGTAAAAGTTATATCTGCTATGTCTATGTACAAGCAAGTCAGGAAGCAGAAGGAAGTATACCTATGCTATGTTCAGGATGTAGAGCACGACCCTGATTTTGATCCAGATATGCCAGTGGTGTCGGAATTTCCAGATATTTTTCCAAAGGAACTTCCAGGCTTACCGCCATCCAGAGAGGTAGAGTTCTCCATTGAATTACTACCAGGTACCGGTCCCATAGCTAAGGCACCGTACCGTATGGCACCAGCAGAGATGGCTGAGCTGAAGGAGCAGCTGAAAGATTTACTGGACAAGGGATACATACGACCTAGCGTATCTCCTTGGGGAGCACCAGTTCTGTTTGTGAAGAAGAAGGATGGAAGCCTTCGGCTATGTATTGATTACCGGGAGCTTAATGCAGTGTCGGTGAAGAACAAATATCCACTACCACGGATTGACGACTTGTTTGATCAGTTGAGAGGAGCAAAAGTGTTTTCGAAGATCGATTTGAGATCAGGATACCATCAGATACCTATCAGGGAGCAAGACATAGAAAAGACAGCATTCAGAACACGATATGGCCACTATGAGTTTACAGTTATGCCTTTTGGCTTGTCTAATGCACCTGCAGTCTTCATGGATTTGATGAACAGATTATTCAGAGAGCAGTTGGATAAGACCGTGGTTGTATTCATCGATGACATCCTCATCTATTCAAAGTCTAAGGAAGAGCATGAGAGTCACCTCCGACATGTACTTGAGATCTTAAGGGAGAACCAGCTTTATGCTAAGTTCTCCAAATGTGAGTTTTGGTTGGACAGAGTTTCCTTTTTAGGACATGTTATCTCAGATGCTGGGATCGCAGTGGATCCAGCAAAGATAGAAGCAGTTCGCAGTTGGCCTAGGCCAAGGACAGTGACTGATATCAGGAGTTTCCTGGGTTAGCCGGTTACTACAGAAGGTTTGTCAGAGACTTCTCCAAATTAGCAAAACCTATGACCAGTTTAATGAAGAAAGATGCACCATTCACATGGACTACAGAGTGTGAATCATCATTTCAGTTTTTGAAGAACGCTTTGACATCAGCACCAGTTTTGACAATACCTGAAGGCACTGAGGGTTATGAAGTTTACTGTGATGCATCAGGAAGGGGATTAGGGTGTGTACTCATGCAGAATGGGAAGGTAGTCGCCTACGCTTCCCGACAGTTGAAGAAACATGAGGAAAACTATCCCACACATGACTTGGAGCTCGGAGCTATTGTTTTTGCCTTGAAGATCTGGCGCCACTACCTGTATGGTGTCCAGATGACCGTCTATTCGGATCATAAGAGTTTGAAGTATGTATTCACCCAGAAGGAGTTAAACATGAGACAAAGAAGATGGGTTGAATTTCTTAAGGATATGATATTGATTTGCAGTACAAAGAAGGGAAAGCTAATGTTGTAGCAGACGCACTGAGTCGACGAGCACATTCTCTAAATGTCATTGTGGCTAGCTCGAGTCTTATGGACGACATACGTAGCGCACAGCAGAGTGATCAGCGAATGATGGAGATCAGTCAGAAGTTGTCTGACGGTACATTTGAGGGTGGAAAGTATGAGTTTCAGCTACATGATGATGGACTAATCAGATTGAAGGGCAGATTGTGTATTCCCAGAGACAGCACAGATATAAAGGAGCATATTCTTCGAGAGTCCCACACTTCTTCCACATCTGTCCATCCAGGAGCTTCTAAGATGTACAAAGATCTAAAGAGGTATTTCTGGTGGAGTGGTATGAAGGGCGACGTGACAGAATATGTGATTCGATGTCTCACTTGTCAGAAAGTGAAATTCGAACATAGACGACCAGGAGGTATGGTACAGTCTATGCCAGTTCCAGAGTGGAAATTTTACGATATCTCTATGGACTTCGTGGTGGGACTACCACCTACGAGAGGAGGACTTAATATGATTTGGGTTGTGGTTGATCGACTGACTAAAGTTGCTAGGTTTATTCCGATGAAAGACACTTGGAAAGTGCCAAAGTTAGCAGAACTATTTGAGCAGGAGATTATCAGACATCATGGAGTACCAAAGACTATTGTTTCAGATCGAGACACTAGATTTCTCTCACGATATTGGCGAGCTACTCGCGAAGCACTTGGCACTGAATTGAAGCTTAGCACAGCATTTCATCCTCAGACAGATGGTCAGTCAGAGAGGACTATTCAGACCTTAGAGGACATGCTACGAGCATGTGCCTTGGACTTCCAGGGCAGCTGGATAGATAGATTACATCTCATCGAGTTTGCATACAATAACAGCTATCACGCCTCTATACAGATGTCACCTTTCCAAGCCTTATATGGCAGACCATGTCGCACACCATTGTGCTGGGACGAGTCTAGTGAGACCGTCATCATTGGGCCTGAGTACTTAGAGCAAGTCCAGGCAGAAGTACAACAAATCAGAAGTAACATGAAAGCAGCACAAGACAGACAGAAATCATATGCTGATGAGAGGCGACGAGACCTTGAGTTCGCAGTTGGCGACAAGGTATTTCTACGAGTATCACCCATGAAGGGTGTATTCAGATTTGGGCAAAAGGGCAAACTAAGCCCGAAATTTGTAGGACCCTACGCTATCATAGAGCGGGTGGGCCTTGTGGCATATCGACTTGATTTGCCAGCTGAGTTGGGCAAAGTACACAATGTTTTTCATGTGTCTCAGCTTAAGAAATACATGCCTCATCCTTCTCATGTTCTACAACCAGAGACACTCTCATTATAACCAACAATGCGGTATGTGGAAACACCGCAACGAATCTTAGACAGAAAAACACGAGATACTCGAAACAAATCGGTGAGCCTAGTAAAAGTTCTTTGGTCAAACCACGATGTGGAAGAGGCCACATGGGAATTAGAAGCAGATATGCGAGCGAAATTTCCCTCATTATTTACCGACTAGACACTTTAGTCTAGGGTACGGGGGCGTACCCCTACTTTTTTTGTGGGGTAGAGCCTTTTTCGTTTGTGAGTTTAGTATACATTTTGTTGCACTTTGTCTTGTATGTGTTCTTGTGTAACACTGTATTTGAATGTACTTTGAACTTCTACTTGTTAGTGTGTACTTTGTTACAGTACAATGAAAAGTTTATGTGCACTACGCTGCACTATTTGATATGAAAAGTGATTGTGTTATTAAATTACACTATATTGTTCCAAAGTATTCCGTTGTGTTTGATGTACACTGAGAACTTAGATATATAGAGACTTGGGACTTGATCCCTAAAAGCTAGATTGAGTTGTGGATACTTAGTGGAACTTGATTCCCCACAACCTTATAATTTAGATATGAGACTTCGGGGCGAAGTCCTTTTTTAAGGGGGGTAGATTGAAATAAACTAAAAATAATTAAAAATTAAACCAATTAATGGAAAATAATCCTATTATAAATCATTTCACGTACGCATGCAAACCCATGCATGAGAACGTTACGTAAAAACAGTCGTTTCTCCATAAACGCTAAAACGCCTTAGAAGCATATGGTCAAACATGACCTTGTATGACCCTCTAATATTCAAACCAAATGATCATACAACTATTATATGAATATATAAACATATTCCCTAAGCTATATTCAGTCAAAAACGCAAAACGCGCGGGAGTGCTCACGCACGTCCCTTAAAGCACGAAAAGTCCGGAGGAGTGCCGAGGTGGCACGAACTCCTATAAAATTAATTCCTAGAGTTCCTAACATCAATATTAACCATTTTAAAGAGAACCCACGAAGTGGTTTCTCAAAATTCAACAAAAACCATAGGAGG
This sequence comes from Limonium bicolor, assembly GCA_023374045.1. Taxonomy (NCBI): domain Eukaryota; kingdom Viridiplantae; phylum Streptophyta; class Magnoliopsida; order Caryophyllales; family Plumbaginaceae; genus Limonium; species Limonium bicolor. The sequence goes on from CM041778.1 coordinate 350,794,887, forward strand.
ATTTCTTAGCGCTCCTTTTTGCCCGGGAGTGTCCCGATGGCCCGTAAATTATGACATGGGTTAATGTAACCCCATATGACTCAATGTAACATCTTAATATATGTTTATTTACTATAATAAGCGTTTACAAACACTTGGAACTCATAAAAACAATTTGGTTCCCAAAGATTTCCTTAGAGCACAAAAACACACCTTCGGGTGTCACGAAAACGCGTTTTACGCAATTGCCTTGTAGTTTTTGACATGCCACGAATTGGTAATCTTAAATAGGGTTAAAATGACCTTCTAAATCAGTTGGAGAGACTAGTCAACAAGGCTCTCTATAGGGGCCGAAGTTATGCCCAAAAACTAGTATAAAATTTGCATTTAAAGTTTATAAAAGGCATAGAACATGGTGACTCACCTTCCCATGTGTTATATTACTTAATGTCAAAGTATGTAGGTCTCATTTGACCACCAAGCTGTCGAAATTATGCATTGGAATAAGGCCATGTGAGCTAGGAAGAAAACAAAATGCAAAAAGGTAAAAAGTAGATCTAGATTCCACCTTTTGATTTCTTTTCTCCATGTGACCTTCCTTTGCTCTTCCTTGGCTCTTCAATGTCGATTGAGACACCTCATTTGACCCCTTGAATTCGTTCATCTACAAGAGGAGAAGAAGACAAGCACAAAACATAGAAAAATCAAAAGAATATACCTTACCTAACTTACCTTGTCTTCTAGCTCCCATTATTTTCTCCATCTTGCCTTGTCACCCCACATGTCCGAAATTATGCAGATAACATGGGCATTTATTGAGCCAATAACCCATGGAATAAACTAAAGAAAAGAATAGTCATTTGACATTAAAAATTGACAAAACAAAAATCAATTCCAAATTGCATTCTCTTACCTTATACGTGAGTTTAGTCTCATTTCCCTCCTTGCACTCTTCATCAACGAATTGGTAAGGCTCCCTCCTCTCTCTTCTTGCTTCATCTTCTTCCTTTGAAGCTCTTAAGTCCATTAATGGAGTTTTAACTTCTATCTTCATCTTTAAGGTAATTTCCTAGCATCTCTTGTCAAGCCTTGAAGCAAAACTCTTCCTAGCACATCAATAAGCATTCGGCATCAATTAGTTCTCCAAGGAGGTTGTCCAAACCAACATTAATCCAAGGAGCATTTCAAGGTTATCTTAAGGTAGTTTTAATGCTTGAAAATCCTTAAAGCACATTTTTATGTGTAACCAAGTTCTACTTCTTCTAAGGTTTCTTTCTTCTTCATTTTCATGAAGGAAACTTTGTTCTTCATCTACCTTAGGAGTGCCGAATTTATAAGGAGAAAAAGTCTAAGGTAAATTCTTGTAAAACTACTTACAAATCTACTTAAGATCTTTATTGAAGATCTAACTCCTAAACACCTTCACCACTTGCATATAACCGAAGTGGAGCATCAATATTACCTTGGAGAAAGCTTGGAGATTCAAAGAAGAGTTCAAGCACTAAACCACCTTTGTTAAGAAGTAAGTTTACTAAGTAAATCTTTATGTTATAAGCTTTGTTAAGCTTCTAAAAATTATACAAAAATTATGTACATCTCCTAGGTTAATTAAAACCGAAACTATATGGTTTTATATGCCAAAAATATCTATAACATATATAGAAAATATTTACCTTAAGACACATTTTTGTGTCACAAAATTTATTTAAGTTACAAATAAATTAAGGCCGAAATGTCAAGGGCAAAAATGCTTATTTTTAAGCTAAGAATCAATATAAGACATTACAATAATTTTTACATAAGTTATATGACTCATATGAATTTATGTATAGTTATTTTGACATATAAATCCACTTTTATATACTATATGGTCCTTAATAAATTATGGCCGAATGCTCTAAGTGTTAAATAGATTTTAAGGAGCTACTTATGTATATAAACTTATACTATAAAGTTTGGTGAGTTAAAAATATTTTATTAGAGCTTAAATGGTTAATTAATTAAGTTATGTGGCCTAAATGTAATTTTTACAAAGTTTAGTGTGTTTATTACAAAAACCGAGAGTTAAGGGTGTTCTTGGAATATATTGATATATATAAGGTTAGGAATTAAGTTTATGAATTTTAGATAATTTAAACAAGTGTTAAAGTAACACTTTATAAAGTTTTGGGCTATTATGTAATTTATAAAATTGTTATGAAAGTTTGGAACTTATTAGTGGGCAAATTCATAATTAAGAGAATTATTAGGTTCACTCTCGAAATTTTGAGGAATTAAATATTTAGACTATAGTTTATAAGTTATTAAGAAACTATTATAAAGTTTTGGGATGAAAATGTAATTAAGGAAGAATAAATGACAAAGCCGAATTACCTTGGGGTTAGTTTGGTAATTTAAGAATTTATATATATATATTCGGCATTTATGGAGAATTAAAATTAAAACTATAGTTTACATGACATTATGTAAAGGTTATAAGATTTTGTGGTTAGATTGTAATTATAAGAAATAAATTATTAAGGCCGAGAATTTAAGGGGCTAAGTTGTAATTTTTGAAAGTTATAATATTTAAAAGCTAAATACCAAAATATTAGTGTGACCTTGTAATTTAGCTAAATAAGAAGTTAAAACTCTATGCTATGATAAGATTAGAATTTAAATATAAAGTTTATGAATTAATGTGGTTGTTTTGTAAATAACCGAAATATAAGGGTAAGAAATTAGATTAAAATAAATATAGGTCCTACATGGATATTTGGAGGAATTAGAAAGAAAGAATCTTGATTAAAGGAGTTATGAGGTTTAAACTATGACTTATATAGTTATAAGGAATTTAAAGATAACCAATGATTATTACTTTTGGGTTAAAGGAGGAATAATGAAAACTATAAGAACTTTATGTCCATATATGACATATAAATATAGTTAAGGAAATAAGTTGTTATGTCAGCTAGACAAAAAAATAAATAACAAATATAGTACATGAATAAATAAATACATATATGTACATTAAAGGATTTATAAATAAATCAAAAGGAATAACAAATAAGTTATACATAAAATCATGAGGTAATTAAAAGAAATAAACCTCACATGAAATAACAAATACGAGATTTGTTAAAAGATTCAATAGGATCATTATATAAGGGTAACATAAATTAACCCTCTCAGTTAATCCTATTCTAGGACTTTGTTTGACCAGACGTTGACCGGGAATTAAACAAGTACAGTCTACGGTGAACGGTATGGGATTCTTGCAACCTGTTTTCTACCGGATTACACCGGCTTGTGTGCTATCTGTTGTTTGAAATAACGACCAAGATAATTAATGTAAATGTTGTTTACTCTTGTGCACTGTTGTATTATTTTATGTGCGTGAATGATGCTGACTACAACGTGTATGTCCCACGCATACAAACACTACTATACCAGTGGATTAAATACCTGCGCTTCAGTATACCGAGGACTTGTACTCAAGTCTCTCACTAACTTCACTTTATAACAAACGTCATTATCCTAAACGTGATAATTGACAATACACATTGTGTTCTTGTTTAACGTCTTTATATGACACTTAACAACTATACTACGAGAACGAGGAGCCCAGTTGGATCTGGCCATGCATGCTACAGGAGTTGTACCTGTCTCAGGTCGTCTCCTATTCAGTTATACGTCGCGACGGAACATTTCAGTGGAGAGGAAGACTCTATTCCTCTCGGGTTTCTAATGCCCATCAGTTCAGTGGAGAGGAAGACTTCATTCCTCTCGTGGGTTCTATTTCCCATCAGCTCTCAGTACAGGGTTTAACTACGTTATCTCCTGGGGACTAACTGCCCAACCTTTCTCTATAACGGGGTCACTATACCTCCACTATATTGATATACTTTTATACATCTGTCAGTCCCACTGTGTGGACCCGACAGCTATCAAATGATTCAGCTCAGCTAACTTGACCTTCTGAAGTCTTGTTCTATGTGACATTATTGTCCTTGTATGGATACTTGTTATTATCAGACTATGCTTGTTTACAGCTTTATAAAAATGAACTGCATGTGTTCGACAAAGTAGTTGGTGTGGCCCGGTAGACGATGGGCTGCACGTTTTCCATACCAGCATTGTTTGCTGAGCCCCTTTGGGGGCACCCCCATTTTTCAGGTACCTGAAGTTGAGAAGATTACCACACCGAGTGTAGGTGGGGTAGATTCAAGCTATGGGAGTCTTCTTATAGTTACTTGTTTTTACTTAAGTATTTTACATTAGAGTTTGATTCCTAGTATCTCGGATTGTATTCGTATTCAGACCGTGATTTTGGAGATTGTATTTGGATTTAGCCTTGTTGGTCACAAGGGTGGCCAACGGCATTGTAATACCGCCCGGTTGTTGTATTTATTTCCGCTGCAGTTGTATTTTATTTGGGAGTGATCGCCGTTCAGGTTATTGGATTTCGGGTTGGGGTGTTACACTAGGGCTCCGCCCTGACTCAATAATCCTTTTAAAAACGCTAGCGTTCAAAATAGAAGTGTATAGTAGGACAAAACGGTTTTATCTACATAAATGTTTTCTTCTCAAGAGTCATGAAATAATACAATGTGGATAATAAAATACAAAATATAATAAGATGCAAAATAGACGAAATACATAATAATAAGTACATGAAACAATTGAATAATACTAGTAAGACGCTGCGAAAGTATAAACAAATGTAATAAAATGGAATTGAATTAGATGCATGTTAGTATTAAATGAGATAGAATGAACAAAGTAATATTAACAGTAAAAAATATAAAGTGCTAATAACATGCACATAAAATACAAAATAGTACTAGTACGACGGAAGTAAAAATACAAGTGAATATCTTAAAAATGGAAAGTGAGTCAACTATGCATGAATAGCATCAAAAAAAGAAGTAACAAAATAAAATGAGGTGAGAGTGAGTTAAATCGAATTGGCGACATAACACATATGTACATAAAATGATGAAAATGATTCAAAAAGTAATAACGATAAAAGCAAATAAAAACAAGTACTAATAAAGGAAATGCAAGTAAATGTATCAATGAAATGAAATGAGATAAAATAAACAAGTAACGAGATAGCATGAACTAAAATAAAACGAATAAGCAAATAAATAAGCGAATAAAACGTCACTAACTAACATGAAATAAATCAAAAAATAAAATGGTAAAATAAGTAAATAACTAAAAGGGACGGACTTGAAGACGATGCTTTGAAAATTAATTAAAAAAAATTGTCATAACATGACAGTTTCAATTTGGTATGCACATGAACAAGTTTTGAAAAGAAAGGCGATGACCCTCTTATTTTATTTATCTTTTGGATTTTTCTTTATAGGGTGAGAATTTTTGGTGTCTACAGATGGCTCCCCTTGATTCTATTCTGCGAGAGAAGACTTGCAGAATTGGATCAAGGTTGAAAGAGCGCCATAAATTCTCACTACGGTTTGTGAGATGCAACTTCGATTGCAAAAGGATGGGAGGTGCATGACCAGCCTATGACGTAAAGATTGAATGCAATAATATTTACAATTAGTCTAGAATACAAAGGTTTTGATGGGTGAGGGACAAGCCCTGAACACAATGGTTGGATTTGCTAAACGAATTTTGAACATGAACAATTGTTGGGTTTGGTGCATGAGGGCTTATGACGAGCCTCAACTGGACCTCTTGACATCCAGTTCTAGGACTTATGACGAGCCTAGAATGCAAATTCAGTACCATACTAATAGCGCAATAGCTGTCTAGCGGGTGTAAAATGAAAAAAGCGACCGCACTAGTAGCGCAATAGCTGCCTAGCTGTAATACCCCTAATCCTAAACCTGTAATAACGTCGCAAGTCGTAGCATAATAAATAATAATTCGCAGCGGAAAATAAAACTATCTACCTTGGTGTTACACGCCGTTACTCACCCTTGTGAGTAACAGGGCATCCTTACTCCTTCCACCACTTCAACTCCTCACGCTGTGATGAACAGATACTGAGCACTCTAATTATTACAAACCAAAACCAAACTAAATGAGCAACTAACTGAATACAACAATCTCCTCAATACAATACTTAACAAACTTAAAGAATTCTTTATTAAAACCCATCAGCTACCCTGTGCCCCACACTCCGGCTTGAGTCTTCTTCAGTAACTTGAAATGTTTTGCCCATTGAAGGGCTCAGCAATCGAAATGCTGGTATGCTAAATGTAGTCTTAAGTCATCTAGATTCCTTAAGTCATATTAGCCATCTTGATATTAGATTCTTTACATGAAATACCGGTTACAACAATAACAAACTGTAAATGCTAAACAACACAAAACAGTTCACCTGCAAATCACTCACTCACACATACTAGTAACAACAACTAGATAATCAATCACCAATAATCCATAATAATAACCAAACAAGGTACGCGTATTAATTAACTGTACTTGTTAGTTGGCCGCCTGGCCCTTATCCTTTAAACCAATCACTTAACCTTTTCCAATTAAATTCCACCTCAGGCGTCATGTTAAGACAACCCTTAATAACTTAATAATGGACAGTAGTCCCCTGGGTTCCAATGGAACCATTACCAGCTGACCTTATGGCCCTGGATAATGACCGATCCGGTCGAACCTGTGCACCAACGGTAGTGCCCTCCGCCATCGTTGTGGACAATGGATTCCCTTGAGTGACTCCCCATTGAAGTCTCTCGTAGTGATCACGATGCGCAACCAAAGTAGAAACAGTCTGGATTCCTCTCTTTATAAGTTAGCCCTTTAGTTAGTGATATAACCAATCCTTGAGTTTAGACTATAACAGTTGACCATCATTAGGTTCAATAATACCTAAAGGTCAGTTAGTCTTGTTCCAGTTTGATGTATAAACTTCCAGTCATAAGACGTTCGCGTAAAATAAAATGCAACAGTGTTGAGCAATACAGTATACAATCATATACATAAATCACAGATATCGCTCTTATCAATTAAACACACAACGTCTGGACCTCAGGAAAATCCTTAGGACATTCAGACCACACAGTTAACATACCGTTCACCGTGGTAACAACTAGCTTGACAATTCACGCTTTAACAGTCCTTCCCCGTACGCTGTTATATTTACAAGCAATACCGGGTAATATTATCTAACCACTCACTAAATATTACAGTGCTGTCAATGTAGAGTTTATACTCGTTGTATACTAACTCTATATGTTCTTTTATTTCCCCCTGTTATTTAACAGTGGTTCTAGGTAGTCCATCAGTTCATCATTATTTTATATAGTATTCACATGTGATAATGAATTTCCATTGTAATGTATATCTTTATTTCAAAAATCATATATTCATAATTATTTTCACTTAGTCCATATATCAATATCCTTTGGTTATTTTTATTATAATCACAATTATTTTATAAACCTTATATTATACTCCATAATGTCTCATAATCATAGTCTTAATTCCTTTCTTTATTAAATTACAAAACCAACCATACTATTCGGTGTTTATATTTGTTCCCAACAACTTTTACAAATTACCAAACAACCATATAACCTTTATAATTTACTAAATACCCATATTAATTTTTTGGAATTGTAAAACAAATATATTAACTTTTATAAATTACCGCATGACCACAATTATTTTCGGTCTGACATATACCTTTCCTTTATTACAATTTAATCCCAAAAACTTTATATAAGTTACATATTAACTTATAACCTATAGTTTTAATTTCTATTATCTTAAATAACCGAAATATCCATATATTTTATAAATCAGGAATTCGCCCCTTTACCAATTCGGTTTTACATATAACTTTCACATAATTACATTTTAACCCTAAAAACTTTATAAGTTACATATTAACTTATAACTATAATTTTAATATTTATTTTCTTAAAATACCGAAAGGACCTACAACTTTTATAATTTACATTTCCGCCCATAATCAATTCGGTTTTTATATCTATACTTTCATAATTTACATATTCACCCCAAAACTTTTATAAACTTAATATTTTATGTCATAAATCATTTTAACCCAAAGTTTTTGGTCAACACTTTGACCAAGACTTAATTTCATAATTAATACTTAAATATACCCATAAATTCATATGTACTCTCGGTTTTATTTCCAACTTTCCAATAATTACAAAATCCCCAAAACTTTATAAAATGTTATTTTAACACTTAAACACTTATTTAAATTTACCAAAATTCATAATATTAATTCCTACCTTATATTATATCATAAATACACTAAATCACCCCTTTAATTCTCGGCAATTATATTTAATACACCAAACCTTTCAAAATTTACATTTTAGCCACATAACTATTAAACTAGCTATTTAAATACTTGTAGCTATTTTTAATACTCCCAAAATTTATAATATAAGCTATAACCTATACACTTCATAAATCACCAAATAATACATTAAGCTCTCGGCTTTGATAAATCTTACCATATAGTTTTCAAAACTTGATTTAAACTTTATATATGTATATAAATGTATATAAGCATATAACACTTCTAAAAATTATGCTAATGACTTAGAATGATTATAAACTCAAATAGAACATTTTATCCTTAGATATTTCAGCAGCCTATATTTATATGTATCATAATTTAATTTTTGTGACACAAATTTATACTTAAGGTAATAATCTTACCTTATATGTTATAAATTATTTTTCTTGCCATTATAACCCAATATTTTCGGCCTTAATATTACTAAGGCTTACACATAATTTTTATACCAAAGTTTGAAGCTTAAACCAAGCTTAAACTTAATAAACCTTAATTATAGAAACTTACTCCTTAAATCAAGATAATTCTTGTACTTGTTTTCTCCTTGAATTCCAAGCTCTCCAAATGCTATCTTGATGAAGAACTTTCGGCCTCCTTATATATTAGGAGATCATTTGTTAGACTTCTAACAAGGATTTATAAATAAGATTTTGGAGTAGTTTACAAGAGTTTACCTTAGGAATTTAACAAGGTATTTTTGGTACACCTTGGGATGATTGTAGATTCAAGTTTCCTTCATGAAATAATGAAGAGAATATAATTTTAGAAGCTTATAATTTTCGGTAATAACCTTAGGGTATTTTACCAAGATTTTCAACATGAAAATATACCTTAACTTGATCTTGTTGTTCCTTGTGTTGTTGTTGAATCTAGGAACCTCCTTGGAGCACTAAATCTTGGCGAAAATTGTAAGAGTTGCTAGGATGATTCTTGCTTCAAGACTTAGTAGATTTAACTAGGAAATTACATAGAAATGGTGTTAGAACTTAGAACACCATTAATGGAGCTTAGAAGCTATAGGGAGTAAACTAGCAAATAAAGAAAGAAAAGAGAGAGTTTGGAGACTTACACAATTCGGTTGAATGAAGGCAAGGAAGGAATAAAGGCTCACGTAGGAAAATAAGGTAAGAATGGAAGGAATTTTTCTTTTGATATTTTAATGTCAAATTTGACTAATCTTTTCCTTTATTTATTAATTGTTTGTTTGGCTCCAATAAATGCCCATGTTTTCAAGCACACGTTTCGGCTGATTGGCAAAGGGAATAAGAAGTCCTGGTTTGACAATTGAAAGAAGAGGACAAGATAAGGTAGGTGCATGTTTTCTTTGAATTTTTCTACATTGATTTGTCTTTGTTCCTTCTGTATTTACGGTAGTGTATGTGTGAGTAGGCTATTGTTTTCTTTGTCTTTTGAAAACATGAGAACATGCTAGGATGCTAGATGTCTATTTGATTAATTGTAGAGCATCAAAGTTGCTTTTCTCCTCCTTGAATTCGGCACCATGTGCTAGTGAGGCCATTTAATTTGTTTTATCGTTGACAGATATGTGCATTTTTAGTTAGCTGTCTTCCATGACCAATTTGACAGTAATCAATCCCCTTTTTATGGATCCAAATCGGCAGCACAAGGGTAGTAACATGGCTGTTTTGTTTTGTTAGTATAAACTAATACTAAAGTAGATCTAGATTTGTCCTTTGGTGTATTTAATTTCCTTACTTCTTCCTAACCTATGCTTTGTTATTTCTTGCAGGAAAATTGGTAATGAGGAGCTCCATGACTGAATTTATTTGACATATCATAAGGGGCACATGCTAGGTGAGTCATCATTCCATAAGACAATATTTTTGCAAAAATCTAGTCAATTGAACCTAAATGGCACCTACTATAGAGGTCAAATGGGATTGATTTTAATTTGATTTTTGTTACAATATATTGTACTAAGATCATACTAATATGTGTAATAATTTCCAGCATTTATTTGGTACATTTATACTATGGTTAAAGATGAAAGTTTTAAGGTAAAAATGCTGATTTTAGGTACCTTTTCGATGATGAAATCATCCCTGTTTGTGCTAGGATTTTATCACTGGAATTAATTATTTAGATGATCAATTTATCCCCTTTTAATATTATAAACTCGTGGCTCCTCAAAAACTTCAAGGTAATTGCGTAGAACGCGTTTTTGTGACACCCGAAGGTGCATTTTTGTGTTTTAAGGATATTCTGGAAATTAAGTAGTCTCTATGAGTTCCAAGTGTTTATAAATATTTTTTATAGTCAATAATAATATGTTAAGGTGTTACATTGAGTTATATGGGGTTATATCAACTCAAGACACAATTTCCGGGCTAGCGGGACACTTCCGGAGCAAAAAGGAGCGTTAAGAAATTCTCCCGAGTACTTTGTTTATTTTTGAAAAAGTAGCTCGAGAATTCTCTTTAGAATGGTGAATATTGGTGATAGGAACTTTAAAAATGATTTATATTGGAGTTTGTGCCACTTCGGTACCTCTCCGGGGCATTCCCGGGGGTTTATGGGGCCCTCATCGGGAACCTCCGAGCATTTTGTCTTTAACTGAGAATTTATCATGAGGAATTCATCCTATATATTTAATAAGGTGTTATTGTGCATTTGGAATGAAGTGTAAAGCTTTACTTCATCCTACAAAGTATTTCCGGGACTTTCGGGCCTTAAGGGCCTTTAAGGGAACTCCCGGGCATTTTGTATTTTTACTCAGTTCTAACTAAGGACTCGTGTTTTAAAGGTCATAAAATGATACTTGGTTAACTTCATATGAGTTTTATAGCTTATATAACTTGGTTAGCTTAAGGTCCGGCTTAACGCCCGTTTATGACCTTAAGGAGTTTAGGTGCATTTTTAACGCCTCACTGTTTATATACTTTTCTCAGGGTTTAATAACCCCCCAAATAATATATATTTTCCTTTATTTAATTATTTAAATGTTAGGGGTATTTCACTAGCGGGTGTGAAATGAAAAAGCGACCGCACTAGTAGCACAATAGCTGCCTAGCGGGTGTGAAACGAAAAAGCAACCGCACTAGTAGCGCAATAGCTGCCTAGCGGGTGTGAAACGAAAAAGCGACCGCACTAGTAGCGCAATAGCTACCTAGCGGGTGTAAAACAAAAATGTGACCGCACTAGTAGCGCAATAGCTGCCTAGGGGTGTGAAACAAAAAGCGACCGCACTAGTAGCGCAATAGCTGCCTAGCGGGTGTGAAACGAAAAAGCGACCGCACTAGTAGCGTAATAGCTGCCTAGCGGGTGTAAAATGAAAAAGCGACCGCACTAGGTGCGCAATACCTGCCTAACGGGAATAAAACGAAAATGCGACCGCACTAGTAGCGCAATAGCTGCCTAGCGGGTGTGAAACAAAAAAGTGACCGCACTATTAGCGCAATAGCTGCCTAGCGGGTGTGAAACGAAAAAGCGACCGCACTAGTAGCGTAATAGCTGTCTAGCGGGTGTAAAACGAAAAAGCGACCGCACTAGTAGCGCAATAGCTGCCTAGCGGGTGTAAAACGAAAAAGCGACCATAGTAGTAGTGAATAGCTGCCTAGTGGGTGTAAAACGAAAAAACGACCGCACTAGTAGCGTAATAGCTGCCTAGCGGGTGTAAAACAAAAAAGCGACCGCACTAGTAGCGCAATAGCAGCCTAGCGGGTGTAAAACGAAAAAGCGACCGCACTAGTAGCGCAATAGCTGCCTAGCGGGTGTAAAACAAAAAAGCGACCGCACTAGTAGCGCAATAGCTGCCTAGCGGGTGTAAAATGAAAATGCAACCGCACTAGTAGCGCAATAGCTGCCTTGCGGGTGTAAAACCAAAAAGCGACCGCACTAGTAGCGCAATAGCTGCCTAGCGGGTGTGAAACGAAAAAGCGACCGCACTAGCAGCGCAATAGCTGCCTAGCGGGTGTGAAACGAAAAAGCGACCGCACTAGCAGCGCAATAGCTGCCTAGTGGGTGTGAAATGAAAATACGACCGCACTAGCAGCGCAATAGCTGCCTAGTGGATGTGAAACAAAAAGCGACCGCACTAGTAGCGCAATAGCTGCCTAGCTGGTGTGAAACGAAAAAGTGACCGCACTAGTAGCGCAATAGCTGCCTAGCGGGTGTAAAATGAAAAAGTGACCGCACTAATAGCGCAATAGCTGCCTCGCGGGTGTAAACGAAAATGTGACCACACCAGTAGCACAATAGCTGCCTGGCGGGTGTAAAACAAAAATGCGACCGCACGAGTAGCGCAATAGCTGCCTGGCGAGTGTAATACAAAAACGTGACCGCACCAATAGCGCAATAGCTGCCTAGCGTGGTGTAAAACAAAAACGCGACCGCACTAGTGGCGCAATAGCTGCCTGGCGGGTTTGAAACAAAAGAGGTGAATTGAATAGTAAAAAGTTGTACGAGTGAATGGCCACCTGAGTGGAAGGAAGATTATATTTCAAACTTGTGTGAAATAATTGATCGAATGACGTATGTGATTTTTCGTGCTACCCTTGAAAGGATTCCCACATGTAAATGAAATGAGATATGATGTGGTTAACAAATGCATTAATTGAATCAAAACCCCCTGTTTGAGGATGTAAATTTTGGTGTGAGCTGATGGCTCCAAAGTTGGTTTAAAGCTTTGGGATGCCTCCGGTATGGCTTCAAGGATCTTAGATGGCTCCAGTATTGCGGTGATGGCTCCGATATGTGTTGATGGCTCTGGTGTGACCCATGGTCTAGGGGTGGTTGGTGGGTTGATATGGTTGGTGTGTTTTTATGAGATGTGATCATTTTGGGTGGTTGGTGGGTTTTGATGTGATTGAAATACTTCGCTGTGGTGGGAAGATTTGGTTGAAAATTTGTGAAGTAGTTTGATGGCTCTAGTGATGGATTTATTGTGATTTGATGGGATTTTTTATGGACTTTGTAGTGGGTGAATGGTTTTTATGGGTGAGTGACGAAACAAAGTTAAATGACTTTACTGGTAGTTCCCATCATGGTTCTAGGATTTCCATGGATGGCTCCAGGATGATCTTGTGCTGATTGAGCATGACGACGCTTTGGTTGGTTCACTTCGATGACACCGAGGGGAAAAGGGAAATTTTCGCCCTTGTTATGGTTGCACCCTAGACGGGCTGCCTACGTACTCAATTCCACATTGAGATCAGACCATACGTAGTTCGATCCTCTGTGAGCAAAGTCTTGGTGATGAAATGGCTCCGACAAGGATTTGAGGTGGCTCCCGTATTATTCTCGGACTGTTGGGATGGCTCTTGTATAGCTCTAGGGATGGTCTCAATGCTTGAGGATGGCTCCCACTTGGCTCTAGGTTGGCTCTGGATATGGCCGTGGGATGGCTCCAACTTTGACTTTTTTGATCGAATGTTACGCTTTGATAGCGGCAACTGAAGTCGACTTTCCACTAGACTAGGCAGAGTTCTTACCCGTCGGATGATGAAAGGATTATGATAAATGCAGACATTGAGTGCTAAACGAGATGCAAGATGCATATGCAGTTTTTTTTTTTCAGAAAGGGTGCGGTTCTATCTCTATTAGTATGAGGTTTACGAATATAAGACATCTTCAATTCAATCTTGAGTGATCGTTGAATTGGGATGCATGAATCACTTTCCTCTCATGGAGGGATGTGGATCGATCTCTCATGAGTATGGTCGTGTGTGAAAATGTCGTGATGACACTCTTGACGCTCAGAACAGTATTTTCCTTAGAATTTCTTTCAAGGTTTTGGACTTTCCGATCCTTACAAATGCCTCACCTACAATGGGATAGGTTTATGATTTGGTGCTCAGATTGGAGATTCACTCGCACTCATAAGACCTTGTGGGGTAAGGTCACACTCATTTGCTCTTGGTCCCTGTGCTATGAGGTGGGACATATTGATAACAGATACGAAGCTTATGATTCATGTTTCAGATCTGATACTTTCAGTTAACGCTCATCAACTAACGAGTCAGAGGTCTTTTATTGGGTTATAATGGGGCTGAGAGGTATGATGTATATCACATGGGACTGGAGGATTTATTTAAGAATTGTGGAGTTTTTGTGCAACAGAGGATATGTTCGCCTTCACCATGGGTGGAATGGTTAGACTGGTTTTGATAACCTTTATTGGTTTCTTCGGGACATCATTGGTCCTGTTGGTTTGGATTTCTCCTTCTTGCCTCTCTTGGCTTATGATTTGAACTGTCTTCTCATTTTTGTGTTTTTGAAATTGCATTCGGCTCATCAACTTTCTCAAGCATTCTTTGCTTTGTATTTTGGCTTTCATCTTTCGAATTGCATTGACTCATTGATCTTCTTGAACATTTTCGGTGTTCTTTTTTGGACATTTTCATTTGTTGTTCTTGTGGAAGATGGTGGGGGAGAGACCATGGCTCCGGTTCCTTCAATATCCTCTATTGCAAGGGCAAGTAAATATATGTTTGTGGGTTGGCATGTTGTGGAGTTCACAGAAAAAGGTTTATCATGAAAGGCTCAGCGGGGCTCACTAAGGGACTATGTACAGGGCAGTCAAAGCTTTTTGGTTTTGTGGAGATTTTTATTCCTAAGTGCCTCGTCATTCTCATTAGTCAATGATTGTTTTCTTACTACTTCTCGGATCTTTGCATGAATCATAGTTTGTATCTCGTTTATCGACACAGATCTCACTATGAATTGTGCCTCTCCATGTGCTGAAGGAAAGCACAAGTCGCTCGTGGTTTTACCTCTGTGGACTCGCTCTATCTTCCCTCAACGCTCATCGGATTGTCCAACACCCTCATTTGAAATTCAAGGGAAAATACCGCTCTTCACACACTACTCTTAGTTTGCGGTGCTGATTTTGATTAACCCTTGTATGAATTGACGGGTCGAGAGTTTAGTGGTTCAAGCATTTTTTCAATCAATCTCTCAAGATTTTCCCCAAAGATGTCATTCCGATATGGGAATATGTAAATGTGATTACCTACCATTCGATGTGTTGTGGTAATATGGAATTATTGTATATACAATGCATGAAGTCTTGACAATGAAAATGGATGATTTTAGATTTTGGTTGGATTTTTTTTTGATGCAATGCATAAATGGTAAGATTACACCTAGTCTTGCTTGAGTCGGTTTCAGTTGAGGATCCACGATGTTCATCTCGCCAACAATGGTTCTTTAGGCGGTCAATTACTGAGTGGGTCCCGGAAGAAACGTGATCCCACATGTTTTGGCTGTAAATTGAACCTTGACCGCTTAAGGTGTGGTAATCCCTATATTGCACCAGTCAACATGATAAAACTGTCTTGTTCTTCCTGTGATTCCTAGATAGGTCAAATAGAAAGGGGGGAGGGATGGGATGCAACCCTTCATACGCTTTCATTACAGTTGTAAATAAATACATGACTCAACTACTTTTTGCCACTATCGCCATGAATTAGCACATGGCCATGCTTAGGTCGGTGATGCTTCAGGAAAGTGTGCCTTCATAGCTTAGGACGGGCACCTTAGCTCTAAAGGAGAGGCATCTCCTCTGTCTATCAGCTCTTGGATTGCGTTTCTCAGTGTGGTGCACTCGTCGGTGGGTGCCCACAAATCTGATGATAGTCACAATATTCATGTGGGTGTGGCCCAAGCTTCTTCACCCTCGAACTGGTGTTGTAAGGTGCTAGGTAACCTCCCTCGGTTAAAATTTTCCAGGCTTCACCAAGTGACATTCCTAGACTCAAATTCTATCTTTGAAAGCCCTATCCGGGTTGGTGTAATTCTCTTGGCTTTGGATATTTGGCTTCAGCATCTTCCAAGGCAGCCACAACTGCCATCAATCGTCTGAAGTCACATATCCCTAGATATTTCAACCGATGTCGGTACACGTCTTTCAGCCTAGAAATCACCATTTGCACTTGCTCTTCCTTAGTAGGTCGGTCATTCATTTGTCCGGCCTTCGCCCTCCATCGTTTTATGAATTCCCTCATAGGTTCGTTGGAACTCTGGCGTGTGATCTCTAAATCTCTACGTGTAACTTCATGATGAAAGTTGTCACCGCATTGAGAGAGGAACTCTAAGTACAGGCCTTGGCTTGACTTTCCATTTGGATTTATGCTCATGATCCAAGAGTAAGAAGGTCCTTGTAGGTAGAACCTAAAGCATGCAGCCTTCAACTCGTCGGAAAAGCCATGAAGGTTCATGAGTTTATCATATTTGTCGACATGATGTCTCGGGTCTTCAATTACCTCATACTTCTCCATCTCAGGCAAACTCACACCTTTTTGTAGACGAGCATTAGGGTATGGGTTAGTTGGCTCCCAACCTATTGACTTAAAACATTGGGTCAGTTCCAGTTCCGCCTTCAGTTCTTGCACCAATTCTTTCATTGGAGCTGCTCTGAGATCAGGGTTTTGGATTGAAGTGTAAGCTGTTTGAGGGTGGTTGGTGTCAAGAGATTGAAAGGGCAGGGTTGCTCCCAGGTGAAAATGTGGCTAGACTTTGACGAATGAGGATGTGCTTGCTGAGGAAAGATATGTTTGTGTGTGGGCAAGGGGAAGTTTAGGCTGGAATGCACCATGAGGGAAGATGGGGCTTGGGTCTTTCCTTTATCACCAACTGTTTGTGGTTGCCAATTTCCTCTGGTGGCGGTTGGGGTTCTCAGAGTAGAACTGTACATAGGTGAAGAAGGCATGCTTGGTGTTGTTCGAACTTGGACAGGGAGAGCATGAGGGTCCATTGCTTGAAACTCATAGGCATTGTACGCCGAGTAAGTTGGAGTCTCCTTGTAACTGCTATCCGACTCTGGAGAGGCTCTAGTTATTCTCTTTGGACACATTCTTCTATCCTTAGGTTTTTCTTCAAGTCATCAGCAAGGTCATGGGTCAGTCGTTCATGGACAAATTGGCCTTTGACCGCTTGATCATTTCGGGGTGCTCGCTCCATCTTTTTTGTCGTTTCTTCAAGCGGACTGGTCTTGTGGATGTATTTGTAGATGCCACAAATTTCACCCCATGAAACAAAGTTTTAAGAGTGATAGATACAACGTGGATGGTTGTCTTGTTTTTTCTTTAAGCAAAACGTGCATGCCAACAGAAAGCAAGTTTTTGGAAAAACCATTTTGAAAATGTGTGTTTTCGAAGTGGTGGATTTTCTCAATAGGATTTTTGATGCTCGGTCATTTGTAAATAAAATAGGGAGTGGGGAACCCTATACACATTGATCTAAATAAATTCAAAGGGAATGTATAAACCTATACATGTAATCTACTCAGAAATGAACAAGAGAGAAAAGAACCATGGGGGAAAACCTATACATCATCAATCCTAAAAAGTCACTAGAAGGGGGATTTTGTGTTAAAAACTTCTCCCGGATTCTTCTGCTTCGTCTTCGAGTTTCTGACTGCTCACTCATGTTTGGGCTTCTAAATGGATGCTCACCCATCTTCAGCTCTCAATTGGCTGCTTGCTCGTCTTCGTGCTCGAGCAACAACGTGGCGCTGGTGTCAAGCAAAACGAGTTGTTCTTCTGACTCTCATCAATTTTGAACTCAAGCGGTTGTTGCTAGCCTTCATGTAGTTTGACTCGGGTTAGTGCACCGCTGATTTTCTGTTTAGACTGCAGTTGTTGATCTTCATGCGCCCCACTTTCTTCGATGAGGAAAATGAGGGGTGTTTTTGAGAAAGGAAAGGTGAATGATCAAGCATAAAATCTTTGTGAAAATCCACCACTTTTGTGAAGACACGAATGACTAGTACACTCCACGGTAATGGCCGCTGCTCCTGAAGGTGGGTTGAACTTCAAAAATAGCGGGTCACAACATGGGGACTAAATCATTTATTTTGAAATACATTTATGGAAATCAACTTGAAAACTGTTTTCAAAAACTATTTTGAAATAATATCCGTGAAAAAAGTTGTTTGAAATTCGTTTGTAAAAAGTAGGTTTTTGAAATCTATTTTTGAAAATAGTTTTTGAAATAGCATTTGTGAGAAGTAATGTTTGAAAATCACTTGTAAACAGTAGCTTTTTGAAATCTGTTCTTTGCAAACTGTTTGGCAAAGTTTATTTTCTGAAAGACTTCGATTGAAACTGATTTTGAAAACTGCTTTGGAAATAACAATTTTGAAATCATTAGAGATGAACGACTTTGAAGATATTTCATTAGAGTGTTCGACATGATTCATTTTCTAATTTTTGCGAATTTTAAAACGTGATCACACATAGATGTAAGTGCAAAATAAAAATCGTGGTTGATTTTAATGAGGAGTTGAGTGTAAATGATTGGGATAATCACCTTCTAGGTCAATC
This sequence comes from Limonium bicolor, assembly GCA_023374045.1. NCBI lineage: Eukaryota > Viridiplantae > Streptophyta > Magnoliopsida > Caryophyllales > Plumbaginaceae > Limonium > Limonium bicolor. The sequence goes on from CM041778.1 coordinate 350,813,454, forward strand.
AATGCTACCATACCACCGGGGGAACCGTCGTTCCTTCACTGTTCATCTCTCGGGATTTATCTCTGTTTTGCCTTGTGGGGCATGTCATTAAGAAAGTCTGAAGTGCTTAAGTTTGAAAGGTCAGGATACCCGAAGTGATACAGTCACACGAGCCACGGCCGGAGATTATCACAACATACTCACTTTTGGGAAACTTGGGGAAGTACTGCATGGGAACGGGTTTCCCCTCGTCTGCACGATAAGGTGTGTCTAAAGTCCAAATTATTTGCTGACTACGCTATGTCATGTATGGGTATCCGTAAATATGGGATCCTCTATGAATTTGTAGCGCGACATTGGGCTTTAAAGACACCCGTGGTGCAGAGGAATCATGGAGAACTGAGCCCATGCAATCTTCAGGGTAAGGCAAAAGGGTGGTCAGACAGACGGCATACAAGGGGGTGACTACCCATAAACCCATCTTAGACACGGGACCAGGCAGCTGGGCACTGAAGGCTCAGAGTTCACTATATGCTGGCTTTGACTCGAAAAGGTAAGTGTTAAAGGGTCATGAGCTGTCAAGGCGTAAATACTACGATCGTACCGCCTCGTGTGCATAGTCCTTACTACGAAAAGCATCTGCTCATGGGGAATCAATTGTGGACCAATGTTTATCCCGACCGCAAATATCAAGGGTGACACAGAGGAATGCATGTCCTAAGCTACCCAATGCACCCACCTCAGGACTATTCCTAACAGTTCAATATCACAACCAAAAAGCGGTAAATAAATGCGCAGGCAAAGAGAGGGAAGAAGCTAGACCCCTAATGGGACCACCTACCTGAAGTTCCTGCAAGTTAGTCTAGCATAATCACGCAATTATGTAGCAAGCGAAACACACATGACAAGCAAAGTCGAGTATAAGCTACACACTCTCATCCTAACTATCCTCACCAATCACACTCTAAGTGTGGAGTAGAGTAATCCTAATGGCTTTCGAAATGAATCTCTTGAAGGTTTTGAAAGAAGTGGGGAAATCCCGAGAATTTTAAATGGAGTTCAGTCTTCCTTGAGTTTGAGAAAAACTTACTCAAGCAGAGTCGCCATTCTGTGGAGGGTGATTTTTCGGTATGAGGGGGTCTATCTAAATATGGTCTGACTAAAAGCCTAGATCCTAGAAATTGCCATTCTGTGGAGGGTGGAAACCCGTTATTCTTGTAACCCTCAAATACCTACTAAATCGTCTGTCTTTCCCAGAAAGCATAAAGGGAGTTTAAGTGAACACTACACCCGCTCTCGATGGGCCCCACGCGGACTTACGCCTCTATAAGGTGGAATTGACTAGAGTCGCCACCTAGTTTGACCTATGATAACTAGCAAGGAAGATCGGGTTCTAAGAACCGTTAATTGACTCTTATTTCGCTGCCTATGGATAGAGTTTATCTGATCATACTAGAGGTTCTATGTGGGTTCACACTGGGTTACACCCCTCGGAAGTGGCAACGACCACAACTTCGGATTGGTGCCCGAGGAAACCTCGGTCTCCAATTTTCGGGATTGCCTTCTTTCAAAACCTTATTGAAGAGATTCATTTCAAAGCCAAGGATAGGATTAGGACAGGAGGAGAGAAAACGAGTGGGTGGGGTGAGCTTTTCTGCCAAGCTAGCGCCGAGAAGAAAAATTGATGAATTCGGATGAGTATAGAATGAAGGTTTGGGAAAACCGGGGGTTGAGTGAATAAACAAGACTTAGAGTCTAATGGTTAGAAGTTTGTGGGAGCCAAAGAAGTTTGAGTGTTTTGAGAGATACGAGAGCCACCTTAGAGGGGGAAAGGGGTTTTTGGATTGGAATGGGGTCGCACCCTAGATGGGCTGCCTACGTACTCAACTCCTGTTGAGATCAGACCTTACGTAGTTCAGGCTTTGGGTTTTGAAGATTTTAGGGTTTTGAAGGTTTTTGAGATGTTTGAGAGGTGTTTGAGAGGTTAGTCTGTGAGACGCTCGGGTCTATAAGACACTTAGGATGTTCAGATGATGAAAGGAATAAGATATTGAAGTCTGTGAGACGCTCGGGTCTATGAGACGCTTGAAACCTTGAGATGTCGAAGTCTGTGAGACGCTCGGATCTGTGAGACGCTCGGGTCTGTGAGATGCTCTGGTCTGTGAGACATTCGAATCGTTGGAATGACAAAGTCTATGAGACGCTCAGGTCTGTGAGACATTCAGAGTGTAGGAGAAATAGGAATGAAATTAAATTAAAGCTGAATGAATGTTGATTTGAATTGGAATTGAATACGAGTTGAATGAATTTTGATTTGAATTGGAATTGAATGAAGTTTTGAATCGAATTGGAATTTACAAGTCGGGTTGAATTTGGGCTGAATTGAATTGATTTGGGCCGAATTGAATTGGCTTGGACTGATTTTGGAGTGGAATTGATTTTATTTTGGGGTGATTTATGAAATGAATTACGGGCTTAAACGGAAATGGGTCAGGGTTGGAATTGGGCCAAGTTGGAAGTGGGAAATTGAGCCAGATTTGGGCTTTTGAAATTGGGCCAGGTTCGAAAGTGGGCCGAGTTCGAAAGTGGGCCAAATTTGGACCTTTTGATTTGAGCCTTGATTTGAGCTTCGTTGATTTGGGCCTTGATTTGAGCTTCGCTGATTTGGGCCTTGAATTAGGCTAATATAGCCTCATATTGGGCTGATTTATGGGGTTTAAATGAATTGATTGTTGGGCCTTAGAATTGGGCCTTATTTTTGGTTGATTTTGAAGTAGGATTTGTCTTATGGATTTTTAATTGATTGTAAATTTTATTCTTATGATTATGGATTGTTTGGGAAGATTTTTTTATAATAGGGGAGATACTCCCCACAAACAGGTACTACGACCCTCGGGTACTACGACCTTAATGTGGGTAACATCCGTGAATAAAACTAAGGCTTTTCTAAAACAGCCCACAGAAAGATGCAGGCCCGACTAAGCTAATGAGGCCAAAAATAAATAGGTAACTTAGAAGGCTGTCTAGAGTCTTGATTCGGTCCGGTTTGAACTAACCATGAGTTGGACTTGAAGCGAAGTGATTTAAATTTGGGCCAAACTTTATACCAGCCGAACAAACCCAACGCTGACACTTTGCATCGGCATGACAATAAAGCCAAAACAAATTGAATAAATGAAATAAACAAAAGGAGAACTGGTCAGAAAACCGTTAAAAGACTAAACAAACTTAACAAAATTGAGAGTACGTGCTAGAAAAGTAAAGGGTCGTGATCTAATCGTTTTTATCATTCCTTTACAAATTAAGGACCAAATAAATGCAAAACCATTTTATTCTAGTCCTAGCCGTAAATACAGTCGAAAACAAAATCGACAAACAATAAGCCAAGATTAAACGCCTTGTCGAGTTTCTACTTAGTGCAAATGAGTGAGCTCAGGTTAACTAACGTAAGTATTTCCGAAGCAATATAGCAGACATGGAGCATGATCGACAATACAGAGGACATCCACGAAGCAATATAAGCATCATCAAAATCACCAAAGGGTGTAAGCACAAAACAACAAATGAGACTGCAACCGTATTAACCCTAAACACGAGTCCCTGCTCACAAACAGAAATGGGAGTACCTTGCTCACAGAGACGAGTATACCCTGCCTTAGCTACTCGTCAAGCTCAGCGGAAAAGAAATCGATTAGGATAAATCCATGAAGACAAGAAAGAGATGTCTCTACTTATCTATGAGTTGTGAGGTAAACCAATATATACGCTTAAGAAGAAATATAGCCGAAACATCTGGAGGTCAAGCGAGAATGAGCCTGAACGCCTCTAGGAATATGAAACCCAGCTGGGTGTGCAAAATAACCGGAGGTGAGACGAATGAGGAGCAGAGCATGTGTGTCTGCAGTTCTCCAGTTGGGTTGCAAGATTGTTGTTCAGAGAGAACGAAGAGGGAGTAGGGGAGATTGCTCATTGTTTGATGGGTGGATTACAAAATTACCATTCGAGAAGAAAATGAAGGGTGTGGGAGTTGTATGCTCCCGGCTCTTCAGTTGGGTTGCAATATTACCGGTGGTGAAGAGAATGAAAGGTGGTGCAGAGCTTGGGAACTCCTTGTTCGCTAGCGAAGTTGCATAATCTTTGTTGGTGAAGAGAAAAACATTGTCGGTGGAGAGGATGGAGGAGACACAGAGCGTTTGATTCCTTTCGCCGCCAGTCTGGGTTGCAACATCGAGAGTGAAGAGATTGAAAATGTGCAGAGCAGTGTATCCTCGTTCTATCGATGAAGAAAATGAAGATGGTGTTGTGTATGGAAGTTACTATGGAAGAATCAAGAAGGTGTAAGTATGGGATGTTCACGTCGGCTGTTGTTTTTTTTTGTTTTCAGTGTTTCTGAAGTTAACCAGGAAGACCGATAGAACAAGATGGGGGAATGGAGGAATATGTCTTTGTTTTTTGTGCTCCCGATGATAGACGGCTGCCTTCTGTAGGGTTGGTTTGTTGTTTTTTTAAGCAGAGGGTGGGATTTAGGGTTTGATGGTGAGTAGATCAATGGCTAGAAATGAGCCAGAATGTGGGGCTCTACTTTGTTCAAAACGAGGAGGGAAAAAGAACATTTGGTTGCAACTATGTATGCTCAGAATATGATTGGACCAAGCGGTTTATTCATTCCTACACTAGCAGAACTTGGTACATAAATGTGCAAAATAATACTAGGGCTCCTCCCTGACTCAATAATCCGTTTAAAAATGCTAGCTTTCTAAATAGAAGTGTATAGTAGGACAAAACGGTTTTATCTACATAAATGTTTTCTTCTCAAGAGTCATGAAATAATACAATGTGGATAATAAAATACAAAATATAATAAGATGCAAAATAGACGAAATACATAATAATAAGTACATAAAACAATTGAATAATACTAGTAAGACGCTTGCGAAAGTATAAACAAATGTAATAAAATGGAAATTGAATTAGATGCATGTTAGTATTAAATGAGATAGAATGAACAAAGTAATATTAACAGTAAAAAATATAAAGTGCTAATAACATGCACATAAAATAACAAAATAGTACTTGTACGACGAAAGTAAAAATACAAGTGAATATCTTAAAAATGGAAATTGAGTCAACTATGCACGAATAGTAGCAAATAAGATAGAAAAAAGAAGTAACAAATTAAAATGAGGTGAGAGTGAGAGTGAGAATGAGTTAAATCGAATTGGCGACATAACACATATGTACATAAAATGATGTTAATGATTCTAAAAGTACTAACGATAAAAGCAAAAAAAACATGTACTAATAAAGGAAATGCAAGTAAATGTATCAATGAAATGAAATGTGATAAAATAAACAAGTAACAAGATAGCATGAACTAAAATAAAACGAATAAGCAAATAAATAAGCGAATAAAACGTCACTAACTAACATGAAATAAATCAAAAAATAAAATGGTAAAATAAGTAAATAATGAAAAGGGACAGACTTGAAGACGATGCTTTGAAAATTAATTAAAAAAATTGTCATAACATGACAGTTTCAATTTGGTATGCACATGAACAAGTTTTGAAAAGAAAGGCGACGACCCTCTTATTTTATTTATCTTTTGGATTTTTCTTTATAGGGTGAGAATTTTTGGAGTCTACACGACCGAAGGAGATAGTTTGTAAATTTACTCTTAGACCTACGAAAAGTAACAAAGAGCGGATACACAACTATCAGGAATGATGAAGCACCTAGGTACAGCACCACATAGCCAAAAGCTTGCGAACCCTAAAATTAAACCCTAGGCACCCCCGTTGAGCTTTTCTTATATCCCTTTTGATATTATAAAGCTCCACAAAATAACCCAACAATTGATGAATGTCCAACCCGGTGACCAAAGGAAGCGAGGAGTCCGACTCTCAGATAACGTTCTCATCAGTCCAAAGAAGCAATGCCCCTATCAGCATGATTAAGCGATCCGCAGAGTGACACAGGATCCAAAGAGCTCACATCAAAACAGCTCTCAAAACCTAAAACCGGGAGACACAAGAACCCCGAGGGCAAAGTCAAGAAAGGATAAAGAAAAAAGGCAAACCCGAAGTGCCTCGAAGAAATCCAAATGACAAAGATAAGAGAAATGATGTAAAGGACAACTTCAAAAGTCCAAGTCCAGAAGCTCGAAAACAACGTCAACACAAAGCAGCTAAACGACTTCAAGACAAGGAAGATGAATCCGAGAGAAGACACAAGGTGCAGCTTTGGTCACCCCTTTAAGCTCCACATACCTTAAACATCCCTCCACGGTCCAGTTGTCTTTTATCACACCCCATGGCCACGTTATGAGCCTCAAAGACTTCCGACTTGGTAGTTGTGTATCCAATCACGTGAAAGTAAAAGATCGAATGCGTAAATTCATCAAATATCAAATTCAATGGTCTAGAAGTTGTGACCGTAATGAGAAACAAGTGTAAACACCAAACACGTCGAGTGTATGTTAGGAAGCACCAATCAAAACATAAGCCTTGACTATGTGAGGACGAGACTCATTCGCACATTTAATCAATAAAATACTGGGGGCAATCGATCGTTCCAATCGATTGCCACGAACTCTAGCCCAGATTGTCCTAAGGAAAAATACTGGGGACAATTGTTGGTTCCAACAATTGCCATAACAACACCAATTGAAACCTAAAGCTTGAGCACCACCATCCCACCACAAGCACACATAAGCCCTTACCTCCACATCATACCACACAGGCCCATCCTAAGCCCTACCTTCACATTCAAACATCAACAGGCCCGTCCTAAGCCCTACCTCCACGTCAAATTTCCTCAGGCCCGTCTTAAGCCCTATCTCCACATTCAAACATCCACAGGCCCGTCCTAAGCCCTATCTTCACGCGAAATTTCCTCAGGCCCGTCCTAAGTCGTACCTCCACATTCAAACATCAACATGACCGTCCTAAGCCCTACCTCCACATTCAAACATCAACAGGCCCATCTTAAGCCCTATCTCCATATTCAAACATCCACAGGCCCGTCTTGAGCCCTACCCCACATCACACAATCTCCAGGTTTGACATAAGCCCTAATCTTTCTACATTCATTTAGACCAATCATATACTTAACTCACTTCACTTAGAACTACCTTTAGGCTCGTCATAAGACCTAGATCCAACCTTTAGGCTCATCATAAGACCTAGATCCAACCTTTAGGCTCGTCATAAGACCTAGTTACAACCTTTAGGCTGGTCATAAGACCTAGTTACAACTTTAGGCTCATCATAAGACCTAGTTCCTACCTTTAGGCTCGTCATAAGACCTAGATCCTACCTTTAGGCTCGTCATAAGACCTAGATCCAACCTTTAGGCTCGTCATAAGACCTAGATCCTACCTTTAGGCCCATCATAAGACCTAGATCCTACCTTTAGGCTCATCATAAGACCTAGGTCCAACCTTTAGGCTGGTCATAAGTAGTTCCAACCTTTAGGCTCGTCATAAGACCTAGCTCCAACCTTTAAGCTCATCATAAGACCTAGATCCTACCTTTAGGCTCATCATAAGACCTAGGTCAAACCTTTAGGCTCATAAGACCTAGTTCCAACCTTTAGGCTCATCATAAGACCTAGTTCCAACCTTTAGGCTTGTCTTAAGACCTAGATCCAACCTTTAGGCTCGTCATAAGACCTAGAATCATCCCTTTAGGCTCGTAGTAAGATCTGGCATCACTCTTCAATCTACATGCTTCCATCAAACACTTTGCATTCATTTCATTCACATAGGTATATCATAAGACCTATTTGCATTATCCAGGCGCGTCACAAGTCCTGGCAATAGAAAAGTTGGTGAGGTGATGGCAATAAGTCCTCCTGTGCAATGTCAACTTATTTCGGGATCAACGAATGGTGGGTGATGGCAATAAGTCCCCAAGGTTTTTACCAGGAGTTATCCCTGCACACCGGCTTGGGGGACAATGGCAATAAGTCCACAATGGGTCCAACCAGGAGCATTGGCACGGGTTTTTGGTCCCCAGAAGCATCCGAGCATCATCAGCATCATCGGCATCATCATTAGCATCATCAGCACCATCGGCATCATCAACACTATCAGCATCATTAGCTTTTCAACATTCTTGCATTTGCATACCACCCAGTTTTCACATTTTAGGTTGTCAACGCCTTAGAATCGCTTGACATTATTTCATTTTTACTTTTTAGGTTGTCAATGCCTTAGAATCACTTGACATTACTTCATTTCACCTTTTAGGTTGTCGACGCCTTAGAATCGCTTGACATTATTTCATTTTTACATTTTAGGTTGTCAACGCCTTAGAATTGCTTGGCATTACTTCATTTCACTTAACCTATAGGTAGTCAGCGCCTTAGAATAGCTTGACATCGTTTTCATCATTTTAGGTAGTCAACGCCTTAGAATACCTTGAAATCATTTTCATTGTTTTAGGTAGTCAACGCCTTAGAATAGCTTGACATCATTTTCAGGTAGTCAACGCCTTAGAATAGCTTGACATCATTTCATTAGCTTAGGTAGTCAGTGCCTTAGAATAGCTCGGCAAAATACCATCATTTCAGGTAGTTGGCGCCTTCAAATAGTTCAACAACATCTCTTTCTCCTTTAGGTAGTCAGCAGCTTCGAATAGCTCGACATAACCCACCGGATTTCGAACGGCATGCAAAGTCTGTTCACAATCAGAAATTTTAGGTATCACTCAAGCATCAACCAGACTTTTCACATTCATTACAAAGTCTGGTTAACGGGGGGCAATCTGTTATACCCAAAATTTTAACCCCCGGAGGAGAGTCCCTTGAGGAGTTAGTGCAAAAAGGGTAGTTTGGTCAAATAGCAAGAATTCCCGGTTCGATCAGCGCATTCCGGGGCATCAAGGGTGGCTTAATCATCTTCAGGGGTATTTTTGTAATTTTCAAGGCTTCTAAGCCCCCTGTGAGCTTTCTCTCTCATCTGAAAGTGGCTCAAATCAACTCCGAATGTTTTGAAATTTAAACACCCTAAATAATAGGAGTGCTATCATGCCGCTGCTATAGTGGAGATCAGCGTCCTTCTGAGGGACGAGGAGAATGCGCATAAGCACAAGGCTTCGAGCGAGGGTCAGGTCACGCAAGGGTACGGGGGAGGAAAGAAGAAGAAACCTTACCCCTAGTCCCAGAAGGGCCAGCAATAGGGTGGCAAGGCCAAGCCCAGACCACCATGCTGAGGAGCCACCAGCTCACGTATGCCTATGCGGCAAAGCCCCTACGCTCTCACCCGCCCAAGGGTAACTACCAATTCCGTTTGTTTTTTGTACCAAGTTTAAATGTGTGTTGTTATGTTATGAAGTGTGTATTGATGGTGTAATGTTATAGCAGCTAGCACGGGCTCTGGATCCGATTCGCCACTACTACTGCAAGTGGTGCAACGGGACCACCCCGCAAGGACTGCAAGGGAAATGATGTGCAGTGTCGTTACGCAGAAGATGGCCACCGCGACTACGACGTGCTGCCATAACCCCAACGGCAAAACCTACAGGCCTAAGGGGTAATGGAAGGGTAAGGCCACCGTGACCAACGAAGGCCCGAAAGCGACGAAACCAGCTATCCTCTGATAAGGGGAACACGAACTCCCAAAAGGGGAAGGATCGGGATCCGGCAGGCCGCCCTGAATGTGGTTGTAACACCCCTACATTAATACAATCATTACCGTCCAATCTCCTCGTACATCCAGATTCGCCGCAGCGCGATACATACTTACATACAGTGGGTGATACAATGCCGTTAGTCACCCAAGTGACTAACAAGGCTACTACTTCTACTAAGCATCAGTCTGATGGACCGGAATATCCGAGTGCTACACGTGCGATTCTTACTACAATTACGAATCAAATGCTACAATTCCATTCCATACAATCCACAAGTTCAATTACATACAATATCAGTCACCGTTGAGTTTACGAGGATCCTTATTACAAGTATAA